>JAOEHX010043190.1:0-22727 GCA_025448015.1 Bolborhynchus lineola | reverse complement strand
CCACTAGACCAGATTGCTCAAAGCCCCATCCAACCTGACCTTGAACACTGCCAGGGATGGGGCAGCCACAGCTTCTCTGGGCAGCCTGTGCCAGTGCCTCACCACCCTCACAGTGAAGAATTTCTTCCTGATATCTGATCTATACTTCCCCTCTGTCAGTTTAAAGCCATTCCCGCTTGTCTTATCACTACATGGCTGTTGTAAAAAGTCCCTCTCTAGATTTCTTGTAGACCCCCTTTAAGTACTGGAAGCTACTCCAAGGTCTCCCTGTAGCTTCCTCCTCTCCAGGCTGAATGAGCCCAACTCTTTCAGCCTGTCTTCATAGGAGAGGTGCTTTCAGCCACTGATTATCTTCATGGCCTTCCCCTGGACTCACTCCAACAGGTCCACATATGTTGGGGGCCCTAGAGGTGGATGCAGTACTCCAGGTGGGGTCTCGTGAGAGTAGCGTAGAGGAGGAGAATCACCTCCCTTGCCCTGTTGGTCGCTCTCCTTTCAATGCAGCCCAGCATACAGTTGACTTTCCGAGCTGCAGATGCATATTGCTGGGTCCTGTTCAGCTTCTCCTCAACTAACACTGGCACACCTATAGAAGCTTTTCTTGTTGCCCTTGACATCTCTGGGCAGATTAACACTATCAGGGCTTTAGCTTTCCTAACCTGATCCTTGGTTGCTTGGTGAATTTCTCTGTATTCTTCTAGGACTACCTATCTTTGCTTCCACACTCTCGTAGGCTTCCTTTTTGTGTTGGAGCTTGTCCAGGAGATCCTTGTTCATCCACATGGACTTCCTGGAATTCTTGCCTGACTTCCTCTTTCTCTGAAGTACTAGCAGTATTATACTGTACTTTAATTATTAAACTGTTCTTATCTCAACCCATGGGTTTTACACTCTTTCAGTTCTCCTCCCCATCATGCCTGGGGGGGAAAGGAGGAGTGAGCAAGCAGCTGTGTGGTACTTAGCTACTGGCTGGGTCTGAACCGTGACAGGCACTCATCATCTAGGTTTCCCTTTTGAACAGCCTGTAGCAGACCCCTACTCTAGTGTCACCTGTTCCTGCTCTCCCTTTAATCCCAGCCCTTAGGATCTCTGTTGAGTCCTCAACCATCACAAAGGAGAGTTCCTTGCACTCCAGCTGGTCAGACATACATACTCATCTTCCCTGCCTGAACTTTCTCAAACGGCTTTATACTTCCATTCCAACACTCCAGTCATAGGACCTATCCCTCCATGTCTCCATGATGCCAGTAAGATTGCAGCCCTGTAGGCGTGCATTCTAATTGTCTCAGAACTGTGCAGTTTGCTGTCTTGGATAGCATATAGCCCCAGATGTCCTGAATGTCCTTTGATAAGGAATATTCTTCTGTGATGCTGTGATTTTTTCTAGACCAAATGTTTTGGCCAATAAGTCATACAAATCAATCACACATGGTAGATAATTCAGCATTTCCAGAAGAGGAATTCTCAGAGTCTTTGATTATCATGAATGAATGTATGAAGTTTGTGTGTTTGGCTGTTTTAAAAATGGCACAACTGTGAAAGGTGCTTTCAGTTTTAGAAGTCCAGAGTAAGTCAATGTGCCACATCATACTTGCTTTTAGGAAAAGATGTTGATGTTCTGATTGACAGAACATGCAACAGCCTATTACTATAAGAACAGGACTGGATTGAGGGCACATCAGTTTATGCCACTTTAATTGATACAAGGTAGATCATAATGAAATCTATATACCTGGGTGACCCTGAACAAACATCAATGAGGTCAGTAAATTCTAGTCCAGCACAGTCAGTGAGAGATTAGGACACTGCTACATGTCAGAAATGTCCTTGCTTGTCTTCTCCATGACAGAGAATGAAGCAGTAGGAGAGGGAGAAAATAATTTTTTTCTCAAGAGGATGATGCACTTGAAAGGAATCCAGGCTCTTACTCATTGGTGGAAAGGGGGTAAAAAAATTAATTATTCAAGATGTTTCAGGAGCAAAGAGCTATAGACCAGGAAAAAAGGTCAAAACTGTAAAAAGTAGATGTCTGCCTCAGAAATAGTAACTTCCAGATTTTTACTATGTAATTCAGATTTACTAATTTACAAACTATAAGGACAGACAACTGAGACACAAACACAAACCTGGATTTTATAAACTGAAAATCTGAAAGCAAGGCTTAATATCAGAGTAAATACTGGCAAAAAAAGGTTTGAGAATGACTGAGAAACAGATATAAATAATAGTGGGAAAATGCACTGGATTGAAACCTTTCAAAAGCGAGAGTATACCCAGAAATCTAATGGAGATTTCCAAGGGAGTAGGACAAGGCATAAAATGAGTAGAAAAGAGTGAATGGGAATTTACCTACAGCTATGAAATTTTCTGGCTTTGTTTCACAGTTGCCAAGTTTCTGACCTAGAAATTGAAATATCTGAACAGTCAAATTGCTACAGTAGAAACAGTGAGGTCTGAAAGCAACTAGAGATGGAGAGAAAGAACAAAATGAGAATCTTCTCAGCAGTGGGCAATTTCCTTCATTTTTTAGGGAAGGAATGTAAAAGTTATTGTAATCGTGTATGTTAAAAGGGAAATTACAGCTGTTGTAAATACCCACTGGGCCAAGCCGAGATGATTTTCTAATGCGTGCTTATAAGCAGTTTGAAGACTTGATAGTGTTTCTGGCTGTGGGAAGCCACAGTCAGACTGCTCCAACAGCAGGAGCCACAGGGCACAATATATCGGCTGTTATTTGTGGTTTGTCAAAAAAAAAAACATTTCCCTACAGTTCATTTACAATTTTGTTGCATTCATTCATATTTTGTGCTTTGTGACTTCTCTCAGATGTAGAGAGAGGTTTGGGGTTTTTTTCCATTCCTGTGTAAATACTGAAAGACTGGGCCACTTCTTCAAAGCACAGCTCATTGAAATAGTCAACCTGGCTAAGGGCAGGTCCTTTGAAGCAGTCTAAATGGGGCTCATCAGCTGGAAGATGATTGCTTTGACAATCTCTCTGATGTGGATATAAATGGTAAACCCATTGGAAATGTTTGATGAAAACCATATTGGTTTAGAACAGCTGGCACGAGAGAAAGGTGAGTAAGTCAGGATGTTTTGTCAGCAGCATAAGGCAGCAAGATTTCTTTAAGTGCATGGATCTGGTACTTGTATAATACTAATGTGGTAGCTCTTTGTAAACCTGTCTTTGTCGCACAAGGTGCAAAACCACTTGTACTGGGTGGAATATTATCTATACATCAATAAACCCTCAAAAGGGGAAAATTCCAACCTGCATCCTCCTGTCTTGTGGTTCATATTCTCACACTTGAAAGTGGATTTGGTTTAAAATACTGTCTGAAGTCAGCTTCCAGCTGTCAATGCCCAGCTAGTACCAGATGATTTAACTTTCTGGATTTTATTTTTTTTTTTATATATTTCAAGCACTCTTTTATGCTAAAATATTTTGTCAGGGTTTTCTCTTGCATTGTGATTTTTAAAGTGGTGTTATCTCCACACTTGTTTTTAATAACCACTTGCCAGCTGACAGCACATATCTGTCTTCTTATATACTGTCTTTCATTCTGTAAGCACCATGGTTTGTTTATTTTGTTGCTATTTATAGTAGGGTCTCCCACAAGGCTGTGGGCACTGGTAATGATTTTTTAAGAGCAGAAATAACCTTGCAGCAGTTTCATAAATGGAAAGTAACACATAGAATAATGAGATGAGTGAACTAATACATATAATAAATTGGCTCTTCATTCTCTCATCACTCAGAGGAATCTGTCAGTCTGTGAGGTTAAGCTGAACTGTGATGAATCTGTCTTGGGGAGTGTATGGTCATATCTTCCAAATACAATTATATCCCCTGTCAAACGAAAACGAACTAGATCTACATTTCTTAGAAAATCTAAGGAGATTTCATATGATGTATTTTTTTAAATGTTGTAGCTATTGTATATGAAATCTAGTTATAGTCACTGCAAAGTATTATACTGAAATGTTGCTGTGATTCCAGTGTAATAATAGTTTAGTGCTTAGGCTGTCCTAAAATGCTGGTAGTATTTTATCTCAACACTGAATGCTTACATGGCCCAGAATGACAGAAATCAACCGTCTTCAGATACACTGGTGGTGTGCTGGAAGGTTTTGGAAAGAAAATGCATCCTTTATTTGGGCTCAGCTTCCAAAACTGATCATGTACTTCTCCCTAAGGACTGCATTTTTGAAGAACCTTACGGTGAGTTCTCTGGACAGCAGGCAAAAATCCCTGGGACCTCTCAATCCTTTCTGACCTTCACCTTTGGTTTATAGGGATCCCAAAGCCAGAAATGCTGGAGCATGCAGTATTTCTTCTATACTACTGCACATCATTAATACAAGAACTAGTTTTTTTGTACTGTCTTTTCAGAACACAGCCATCTCCAATGTAGCTCTTAAATTCTTAATTTGCAAGGCCCATATTTGTTGGAATATTCAATGTGTTTGCAGTGCAAATGAAAAGAAGGAATGACCAGACGTGTTTTACTTTTAATATTGAATAATTGCTTAAATTTCCAAATAGTTAGCTCAGAAGTACTCAGTCTGTAAGTAAATCTCAAATCAGGCATTCATAAAATTAATTTTAGTGTAAAGCAGAACATTCAGATTGGGAGCAGATGTCTCATATTAGATATACTGAATATGCTTCTTTTTCTTGCTTTAAGAAGGCAACTGAGCTGTGTGAGATACTGTACTTCTCATTTTCTCTGGACAGACCTTTCTTTCTTTCTAAGCCAAACAAATTGCATGGCACAAAAGGCACGATCACAGCAGGCTTCTAATTTCTTTTTAGAATGAGAATACCTATGAACAGATGACAAACAGTGGTGAGTGGTCAAAGATGGAGTGTAGGTTTGCCTCAGCATTCTCATACCTGACTTAACAATGAAGAAGTTTGCTGTTCTCTTGTACTTCTATCACACCTTTGTTACTTAACTTCCTTTTCATTTTACTTTCTGATCAATGTCACTTCCGCATCTACGTTAAGTTCACCAGTGAAACTGATAAAAAAAAAAATAGATGTGATAAAGAAATATCAGCTGTGCTCTGGTACAGTTACCAATGGGCTTCCCCTATCTCAGACAAAGTCATCAGTTAGATTGAACTGCAGGGAAATTGTAATTGGATCTAAAACGACTCTGAAATGTTGGTGCCAAAGGGCCACTTAAATGATTCTGTGCTTGTGCTTAGCTATGTTAACCTAACCACTGTTCACTATTAACATCAGATGCTACTGGCAACAAAGTGGTAATCATGAACCAATCTAGGTTTTAAGTTAGGTCTTTACTGTCTTAAAGCTTTAGGCTTTCAACTCATCTGTGTTAAAGATAGCTCAAGGACACAGGATGGAATCTTTTATCTGGAATAAATGGAAGTTTGTCCAAATGAATTCACAAGTGTGATATTTAACAGCTTCCTCAGTTCTTTAGCACTTTTCTATTCTGTCAGTTCTGAAACAGAGAGACAAAATTACTTTAGCTGCAGTTTCATCTCTATTAGCTGAATGCATTAGGCGGTTGGGTTTTTATCACTCAACCTCTGAATTTACCCAAACTATTACATAAGCATAAAAGCTTGGACTGATGCTTGCAAACAGTCTCAGTACTTTGGACAGCCTTATGTTTATGCTGGGTTAAAGTCTGAACAATAAGCTGACTCTTTCCAACATAATAAAATGGCTTGTTTCAAATTCCAAACAGAGAAACCAGCATGAGGCAAGCCAAAACTTTTGTCTATTAGGTAATACACCAGAGAGGGCACAAAGCTGATTCAAGGGCTGGAACACCTCTCCTATGAAGACAGGCTAAGAGAGTTGTGCTTGTTTGGATTGGATAAGAGAAGGCTCTGGCCAGACTATGGGGCAGCCTTCCAGCACATAAAGGGGGCCTACAAGAAATCTGGAGTGGGATTTTCTACAAGGGCATGTAGTGATAGGACAAGGGGTAATGGCTTTAAACTGAAAGAGGGTATGTATAGGTCAGATATTAGGAAGAAACCCCTACTATGAGGGTGGTGAGACACTGGAATAGGTTGCCCCCAGAAACTGTGACTGCCTCATCTCTGGACATGTCCAAAGCCAGGTTGGACAGGGTTTTGAGCAACTCAGTCTAGTGGAAGGAGGGTTAGAACTAAGTGAGCTTTGAAATTCCTTCCAACCCAAACCAATCTATGATTCTAGATGAAATTTTTCTTTTTCTCATTGATGCTAAGATCAAATGTTGTCATATCGGTGGGAACACTTTTTGGATAAGGTACTCATAGTTTTCAATACCAATAACTGTTAGATAACTCCTGATCAAAGCTTAGCAGGAATTGTAATTTGGCATATAGTTATATGTACTGAACAAACTACCAAATGCAGTTAATATGACAACCAACACCAGTAATTTCATGACACAGAGAGGCATGTAACTAGGGGCAAAAATCACCTCCCCATATTCCTCCCCCCACCAAAAGATTTATGTTGTTTCTAACTCTTGTGCATTCCAATAATAAATCTTTCAGATGTGAAACACAATTTTGACTTCAGAAGAGATAGGATTTCCCTGGCCAAGTGTCAATGATCAGTTTGCATTTGTGCTGCAAACAAATCACAGATTCTGGAAAACAGTGGCTAAGCACAGTTATTTCAAAGTAGCTCTTTCATATTACTCCTCAGTTTCTTTCTCTTCCATCTCCCTTCTTTAGAAGCTGTTTCTGCCAAGTGCAGCAGTTAAGAATGAAGTTTTTCAATCATGTGCAGGGAGCTTGAACTGTAGTATTGGCTTATTAGAGCCTGCTTATTGTGCTTCAGAGGCCTCAAATTTGGCTGTGGTCTCTAGCCAGACTGGCACAGAGCTAATGTACTCTTTCAAAGTCTGCTGAGGTTCTTGATGTAAACACAATTTTCTCAGTAATAAAACATGTTCTCCCAAGATCAAGGGCTTGCTGTATGTATTGATTTTTTTTGTCTTTGAAAGTTATCTACTCGGAATTTGAACCAGATTCTACTTCTGTGCTGATTTCTTTCTATCATCTTCCAATGCAATGCGCATTCTCCTTCATATGATATCATTAACTTGAATACTGCAGTTCAATTTATAAACATACTTTCTAGCAACCCAGAGATGCCTGTTACCATACACAGATATGGAAAAAGAGCCATCTCCAGCACAACCAAGATTTATGTATCAGCCATGCTGCTACTTTTGCTGTGGGCATTTGATAGAGGAGATATCTGGCAAACTAAAGAGCTTCTTTCCTTAGCTGGGCTATGTTAGAGAACCCAAAAGGCCTGGAGCAGGGTGAAATGTGAACCTAATAGACAGAAAGCTTTGAGGGCTTAAAGAAACCCTTGTTTCTTTATCCAGATTGCTTAGGCAACTTCTATTTTTAATTCTTTTCTTAATAAGCACTGTGGGTTATTTCTGTGAAATCCAATTGGTTTCTTTAGTGTCTTGGAGCTCCTCAGTTCCTTTTTCATTGATCTGAACTTACTTTGCAAATACAAGGTGGGGCTTTACATATATTTTGTCTCTGGGCTTCATTCATCTCAGAGATCTGCAACTATTGAAAAGTCATATAGCTAGATAAAAGGGCAGGTGACATAAATCATCTTTTGCAAATACCTGTAGGGTGACTGTATGACAAACCTCCCATCCTAATACCTTCTAGGAAATTCCTGGTATTTTCTAAGTTATCTTAAAATGCTTTCTTGTAGTTCTTCCATACTGAATGAGAACCTGATACCTAGAGAAAGGCATGTACTCCTTTATTCTGTTTTTGTTTGGGAATTACTGCATTTTCCTGTTGATGATGAACCTAAGACTTAATTCTGCCTTTCTTAGAACCTTTCAAGTCTTTCATACTTCCTCGTATTTGTTATATTCAGAGTGATTGGTAGCCGAAAACTGCTTAATTCTTACAAAACTTTTGTTTACACTGAAGGTTTCAGCAGCACATTTTTAAAAAAAGGACCTAATAAATGATTAAAAGACTCTTTAAGAAGTGATTAGTCAGATGTTAAAGGTTTTCCAATGCATCAATACCATGACTGGCAACAGGAATCTTGCCAAGTGTTCTGTGTTGCTCCTGAAGGAATCAGTCTCTCTCGCTAGCTGTAGCACCGTGCTAAGAGCAGCCCTCTAGCTCATGTGGCAAAGGGAGATACTGAGAGCTTTGTAAACGACTCAGGCTTCCCCTCATCCTTTTCCAAACTCCTGGTCTTTTGGAAGTAACTGTTTTGAAACAAAGCATTTCAGTCATCCTAACTAAAAAGTGAGGGAATTTTTCTCTTATGTTGTAATATAAAAGCTGAATTTCTGGCACAGTGTTTGTGTTATTGAAGCTGGACAGTGTAAGAGATATAAAAAAAAAAAAAAAATGGAAATTGTATATGACAGTTTGTGGTTTGGTTTTGGGGCTTTTTTGATTGGTTTTTGCTTTGGGTTTGTTTTTTTTTTTTTCATTCCATTTTGAAACCCAAACACATTTCAGAATATTAGAATTTTCTGTGGAACTGAAGGTCTAAATTTTGATGAGTTCTAATGCAGAGACCAGAGAGCATCTGTGGCTTAGTGTACTCTGTAGGTGCTGCAACTTATTCCTGGAAACAACTCTCTGCAACAGTTGTAACATTTATAGTTCTGGTCAGTGCTCAGGTGTCTTCTGTCTTGGGTTCCCAGGCAAATGCAGTATGTTTTCAGCTGAAGTAATCACACACAGCATTCATCATAAAAATGAATCATCATTTTTAATAAAGGGAATGGAAGTTTGACAAGCTAAAAAATTATTCATCTACAGTTTCCCTAAGGAAGCTTCCCAGTATCATTAGCAGAGGACTTAGACAGGGAACAACTACTCATTTTTGAAGGGATTACAGCGGCTTCTGAGCATCTGGGGCTAAACTCACAAAAAGAAAAAACACAGGGAATTTAAATAATTCTCTTTTTTTATTATTTTCGGAGAAAAATCTTCTTGCAATATTCTGTGCTCAGTACGCTGATTTTTTTGTGAAAAATCAGAAAACTGGAAATAAGCAATTAAAAAATGCTGTTAAGATCTAGCTGATCTTTTGGCCCTCATGTGGTAGTGTGGCTTTTGTGTCCTGGGGTGGGCAGGCTGTGTGATGTGAGCAGCTCACTTGCTCACAGGTGGTTTGTGTCAGGGAGATGGAGCAATGAGGTAAGCAGCCCCTGGTAGCAGTGACCCACAAGACTGAACAAACCAGCCCATGAAAGAGCTCTGTGCTGTGTTGTGAATTGGAAACATGCCTAGTTGCTTTTTCTCTCTGGATTCTGACTGGCTTGCTTACAACACCAGAATCATAACCCTGGGTTTTTTAGATTCTATAAAGGGCAGAACAGGAGAGACAACCGCGGGAGGCAGAGAGCTGTTTATTATTTCTGACCATATGTCATTGTATTAGCTAGGCAGGAACCAGAACAGTGACTTTAGAAGGAAACTCACTGAAAAGACTATAAATTGATTTAATTAATTCCTCCCTCCTCTCTTTTATCTTTATCTGGAAAGACCTGGCCTGTGTGGCTTTTGTATGGTTCTCTGCAGGATCAGGTGCCAAACCGTAGTAATTAAAACAGGGAGAGAGGAGGCGGTGGTAAGACAAAAAGCCATTCTTCTTGGTACATACCTCTGATACAGTATTACAAATATAATCTGCTTATATTTTTTTTTTCAAATTATTCAAAACTTAAAGATTCCTTTAAATGTAGGTCCTCATGGTGGTAGGATGGGGGGGAAGACTATGACATTTGACATATTGGTTATGTTCTTCAAACTTGCACATCTCTTCAGAGCCTATTCTCATTACAGATAGTTTTAAGATGATCTGACTTCAAAAATATGTCCATTTAGAGTTTCTGAATAGGAATTACAGTAACTATGAGCAGTTCATATCTGTAACTGGCGCACACTGCTGTATAGGAGTGTTCTAGAGATACAGAGAAAACTGTTACTGGAAAGGTAAGCTCAAGAAGTATTTCAGGCAGGTACTAAGCAGTATGAAATAAGTGAGCAGAATTTGTACCACTGTATGTCAAATAAGTTGGAAGGTACTGAGATTTGTTTCTGGAAGAGAAATTCAGCTGAGCTGATAGAGAATAAATCAAACAAGTGCAGAAGTACTGATTGGTACTCTATATTTCCTTTTAAATTGACTGTAATATCTTGTATTGTGAATCAGATTTAATGATATCCTGAACAATGGTCACCATCACTAAGCTTGAAGAGAGAAGGAAGAAAAGTCTATATGTATAAAAAACATTAATACTATACAAATATATCCTTTTCCACCCCCTCAGCATAGCCAGTTTTGCTATGTTTTATCTGTGGAAGCCACTCTAAGCAGTTAGTGTCAGTTTGACTTAAATCCTTTTGCTAGACGATACAGCTAAAGAAAGCCAGATCAAGCCATCCTACTAAGAATTTCTTATCCTAGTAGGTAACAGTCAGTTAAGTATATGAAAAGGTAAAAGTGGCAGTTCAGTCTTCCAGTCAGTGAATTTGCAGCCTGCCATGCAGGAATTGTGAGGTAATAGCATTATATGTAGGGAGAGTATTTGTCCTTCATACACAGGGTGGTTGTTATTTGCAGTCTATGCAAAACCTCAAATTTATTTAAAAGAGGAAAGATATTTGGTTACCATGTGAGGGTAAGACTAGATGTAGAATCACTGAAGTGAAAGTGTTATAAGAAGTAATTCAATCATCCCCAGATATTTTTTCCACACTTTCCATGCCCTTTCCTAAAAGGTGGTTTATAAGAAGGGTTCTTCAAGTGCTAAATAGATTGTAATACTTCACATTCATGTAAAATATGTCGCTAAGGCACCATAATGAGCTATTCATAAAGCACAATCAAGTCATGTTTACAGTACTTTTATTAGCATTCTGCTGTGAGTTACAAGATGCTTAAAGACAGCTTTTCTCTCCTCCAAATTGTGTCCTATTTTCTGTTTATCAAACACTGATTTGTGTCTCCAGCCAGAAGAGATTAGTGTACAGTTACAGCTACTGCGACAGTACCATTTTGCTTTATCTTAATGAAAAATTGTTCTTTGTAAGCAGTTCTGAGAATGCTCACAGAGACAGATGGGCCAGTAAGGGAGCAGAGGTGGAGGGCAGAACTACTGAGTACTGAATCCATTGCTGGTGCTGATTCACTCTAGGACTATAGGTATGATTCACTGTTTGTGAAGGCCAAGTGCTATTCAATGTGTTAAGTATGTAAGTGTCTTTGCAGGCTTAAATAAGTTTAGGGGTGTAGCAGGAGAGCCTTGCCTTCCTCCTGGATATGAAAGTATATCTTTAGAAGTTGTTGGAAGGATATTGATGTCTTCATTGATATGGCATGGGGGAAGTTTAGACTCTACAGAAACAGCAAAATGATCTGGAGGCTACTGTAAATGACCCTTTTTGATGTCTGACAAAAATATTAGGGTGATGAAAGCTCCGAGGAGATTTAGATGGGAGTAAGGTTGTGGCAGAAGTGTGGAAATATCCTCAGAGGCAAAAAACCCCCACACATATATTTCATAGCTTTTTTTAACTGAACTTGCTGCATGTGTTAGCAATTCCCCACCACCTCATCATAGCAGGCATCTAGGGATTTTGACCTGTTCACAAGGTCAAAGGCCAAAGGTGAGGGAGAAGTAGCAATAATAAAAAAAAAAGGATGTTTTCAGGAGGAGAAATGTTCAATGAAGCTGTGTCTATTTTTTTCTTATTTATAGCACTCTCTGACTTCTTCAAACAGGAGAGGTTAGTTTTGTAAACGGGAATATATAAGTACTTTTTTATCGGATGTCTCACTACATCTCACTGTCTTAAAGATGTAGACTCATTTGGACTGCTGCCTAAAATGCATCACATGTAACACAAAGTCAGAGTAAAGGTGGCCAGGATGCTTGTCACTTGCAGGTATGAATCTCCTTTCCATAACATATCCTGAGGTGCTTCAGAATGAGTGTGGCCAGGAGGTCAAAGGAGGAGATCCTGCCTGAGTGAGGCGACATCTGGAGTACTGTGTACAGTGCTGGGCTCCTCAGTACAAGAAAGACAAGGAGCTAGAGGAGAAGTCCAGCATAGGGCGACAGGGATGATCAGGGGTCTGGAGCATCTCTTTTATGAGGAGAGGTTGTGGGAGCTGGGCCTGTTTAGTCTAGAGGAAAGAAGACTGAGAGGATCTCATTAATACATATCAATATCTCAAAGGTGGGTGCCGAGAGGATGGTGCTAGACTCTTTTCAGTGGTGCCCAGCAAGAGGATGAGGAGCAATGGCCATAAACTTAAACACAGAAAATTTCACCTCAACATGAGGAAGATTTTTTTTACTTTGAGGGTGGCAGTGCACTGAGCAAGCTGCCCAGGAAGTTTGTAGAGTCGCCCTCTCTGGAGATATTCAACACCCACCTGGACACATTCCTGTTTAACCTGCTCTAGGTGGCCCTGCTTTGTTAGGGGGTTTGGAGTAGAGGACCTCCAGAGTTCCCTTCCAACCCTAACAGCTCTGTGATTCTGCTATTGCTGGGGTAAGCCTACAGCAGCTAGCATTGTTCATCTATTTTTTCACTACCCAAGCATAAAGTAGGAGTGTTGGAATAAGAAAGAGCTTTGTGAGTCAATTAGCCTAGATATGTACCTATGTATAAAGAGTACCTCAACTCAAGGTCTAAAAAAAAATAAATATAAAACTAAAAACATACTACAAAACCTATATGCCACTAAGCAAAGTAAGAGAACAATTCACCAAGGAAAAATTCATTCAGCAAACACATGGAACCATAGAATAATTAGGATTGGAAAGGACCTCAAAATCATTTAGTTACAGCCCCCCTGTCATGGGCAGGGACACCTCACACTAGACCATGTCACCCAAGGCTCTGTCCAACCTGGCCTTGAACGCTGCCAGGGATGGAGCGCTTAACATTTTGGGCAACCTCTTCCAGTGCCTCACCTCCCTCACAGTGAAGAACTTCTTCCTCATATCCAATCTAAACTTCCCCTGTTTAAATTTGAACACAATATCCTTTGTCCTATCACTACAGTCCCTAATGAAGAGTCCCTCCCCGGCATCCTTATAAGCCCCCTTCAGATACTAGAAGGCTGCTATGAGGTCTCCACGCAGCCTTCTCTTCTCCAGGCTGAACAGCCCCAACTGTTTCATCGTATCTTCATACAGGAGGTGCTACAGCCCCCTCATCATCCTCATGGCCCTCCTCAGGACTTGCTCCAACAGCTCCACGGTATGCACTATATGCATTTGTCAATAAACAAGAAATAGCTTCCCCTTGTGCTGCACCCCTCCAGCTTACTTTTTGAAGTATAGTACCTGCTAACATTGAAGTTGGTTTAGCACGAGAGCTCTGATTCACAGCAAATAAAAAACCTGGCACATTCCCCATCGTGTGTGGTAGAGATGGATGGAATACCATGAATGATACACTCTTGCTTTCTCTGTCTCCTAAATCTTCCAAGCTGAGCATTCGTTTTGAGATAAGCCAGTGATTTGTACAGAAGCCTAAACACATGGGAACACACTGTCCTGCTGAGTGACAAGCCGCAGATGAAATCCCCAGAACATGCCTTTGCAGAGAATGGTTCCTTGGTGCAATCTGACAACTTCAGCAAATAGCAATTTGAAATATCTCCAGGGGAGATGTAGTCATTTGCCTCCTTTATATTGGCAAAAAAAAAAAAAAAAAAAAAAAAAAAAAGGTTTACTTGCTTTCTCCATAGTGACATCTTGCCAGCTGTAAACAGGAAACTGCCAATGTTTGTAATTCATTGCCTTAAAAGCACTCTCCATGCTTTCTGTTCTCAACTCTACCTAGAGGTGTGACATGCAAGAGGTAGCTGACTATTAAATGGTGGTCAAAAGACTTTTGGGTATGAAATCGCTTTCAGTGGCTCAGATGAGGCTAGGAGTCTGTTAGTTTTAGTCTTGAGTTATCCTTAGTAGGTGTACCCTACACAATTACTGTGTCTTTCGCCTGCAGTCACAGAAAATGTAAACTTAAGGAAAAGGGTTTGTTTTATTTATTGAGATTTTTTTTTTTCCATAGAAGCTTCTGAATCCATGCTATTAGTTCATTGCAAACTTTCTTCTTTCCAAAGTATCCTTCTGCTTCCCAGGCTTTTCTGGATTCTCTTCTAAGTTTAGCTCAGAAGAAAGACACTTCTTTCTTGAAGACTTACAGGTGCCAACATGTATTTGACTGTAGGGTAACTGAAAAGGTTTCTGCTCTTGGGCTCTCTGCTGCATGCTACTGCCACTGCAGAAAGCACAGCTGAATGAGACACATATCTGCTCTTGACATGCTGCAGTTCATTGCCCAGCATATGAACATAAATGGCTACGTATTAGGGGTTTTATTAATACACCAGGACCTAATGTGCACTGACCTCTGTTCTACTCAGCAGAGAGGGACAACTGCGAAAAGATCAACTGGTGCTGCCACTTAATCAAATGCACTGGAAGGCATTAAATAGCAAGGTTTCCAGTTTGCCCAGCAGCTCAATTCTCTGTTGTCCAGCTAGCATAAAATCAAGTATGCTACAATCCTTCTTACTGTGCTACATCAGGTAAGGTAGTGATCAGTGTAAAAGGAATGTAATTTATTTTTTCAATCTGTAACTTGTAGTCAGGTTGCTTTGTGCTGGACACTGCAAGCAAGTTTTAAGGAGAAAAGAGACACAGGTCTCTCACACAGTTTGTATAATGCAGCTGTAATTTAAAGTATAAGCATAGGTGATTCCCACTCATCCAGGTCCACAGGTTTTTACTCTTCTTTTTTCTTTACAGAGCTGCAGAACTGTACAAGTGACAAATACCATGAGCCTGGGTTGTGGGGAGATGCCCTAGAGAGATATAAGCATGTTGTTATCCTGTACTGCTTCTTTTCCAGGTTTTTTTTGTTGTTGGTGGTGGTGGTGTTTTTTGTTTTGTTGTTGTTTTGTTTTCTTTCTTATTTCATTTTGCAGTAGTTCTTTTAGAGTGGCAATGACTGACACTGATGTACCTGGCTCTCTAGAGTAAATATGGATTAAAAGCATAAACTTTTTGTGTATGCATATGCATTTATAATACTAGGCTGGAAAGAAACAGATTCTAAAGTAATACAGATACATTCACATGGTGTGACACCAAGCATAGTTTTTATTTGTGTGAGATGCAAAGTTATTTGCTATGAAGTTAGTCACCAAGAGTGAAGGCTGGACAGGGCTCCACTAAGGCTGAAAAGTGTTTGCCTTTCACAGAATGCAAATATTTAAATAATGAATAACAAGATAAAAGCAGCCTTGATTATAGGCTCAAGAAATTTGGATTTACACAGTTTGGGGCTGTGGATTTACATGTTTGGGGAACATATGCATGCTTCTGCCCCTCCTCTCCATCCCCACACTTCCAGTACCTAAGCAGGGAACTGGAATTACAAATCTGGTATTGGCATGCTTCTTACCTAACCAATAAAAAATCCCCCAGAAACCAAACAACAACAACAAACCCCCAAAACCAACCAAACAAAAAACCCAACATCAAAAACCCAAACCAAAATAACCCACAAATAGAAAAAAATCCAACCAAATGAAACCTCCCGTATGAAGACAGGCTGAGAAAGTTGGGGCTGTTCAGCCTGGAGGAGAGAAGGCTGCATGGAGACCTCATAGCAGCCTTCCAGTATCTGAAGGGCATGCCTATGAGGATGCTGGGGAATTTCGTGGGTCAAGAGATCTTTAGAATGCATTCGTGATATTTTCTTAGCATTTTAATCCTTTAAGAACACAGTTTGTGAGTTTAAACAATCATAGTGAGGTGTAATACTTGCTAATAATTTGCCTGCCTTTTGACCATTAAAATTCAGATTGTTAAATATAAAGATAGAGGTAGATTTAACACAGGATCTCAGTTTAAAGGAACCTGTCAAGACACTTTCCCATCATCTGTAAGATACCTCCCTTCTAGCTGTTCCTTATATAACAAGAGCCTATGGAGATTTACATTAAAATCTGTTTTGGGTTTGGTTCCCTTTTTATTTTTTAAGTGGTCACTTGCCTCTGCTAAATGCATACAATTTGTTTGTTGTAGGGTAGCATAGAGAATATCATTCTTGTTTCAGTGTTGGGTACAAAGAGGGAAATCTGAAGAATATATTTGAAAGGAGAAACTGGAGAAATAAAGAATGTAAAATCCTATTGAAGAATGGCTTCTGCAAAATCAGAAAAATGACATTTTATACATAATATAAATTCTGATTAGTTTGAGTATGCAAGCATGTAAGTGAATTCATCAAAATGTTTCTTTTTGGTAATGCTAAAATTAATCACGCATACACTGCCAGTATTCATTGTGTGTGCTTGTATGGGTTATGTGCTTGTGCTCACATAAAGAAGTCTAAATAATAGAACCTGAGAAAGCTGGAACAGAATGTCCTCTTTAGTCTTCCAAAATTCCCTGTTAATTTCACTGAAACTGGCAGGGTCCCCCCTCAAACTCCTTTACCACAGTCAAACCACATTACCTGTTGGGGGTGTATGTGTGTGTGGAAATGAAGCTGACTAATTTTAAATGTTGTTTTAAGGATGCTATATGAAAAAGCTTATTTAACTTAGACATCACCAACATTGTTTAGAAGGATGTGGCATAATTTTCAGAAAAAATTCTAGTCTGTGTTTTTGTGCATGTTTAGTTAAGATAACTAAGTTCCAAAACAAAGACATTAATGTGAAATCTTGTCAAGTGCATATGGATATTGATGGCTGATGGTGGAAGAGCTTTAATTTGGTTGGTGGCAAAGGAGAAAGGAATTTCAGCCTGAATCATGGCAAGGTTACATGTTTGTCAGGCAAAGGGTGCAGGAGCATTGTAGGGTCATCGTACTGACTTACCTGACAGAAAGGTAAAGAAAAAAAAAATAGTTATAGCTTTAAAATCACTTGTTAGAAGCATTTGTAAGCATTGCAGTCATCTTACAATTACTCCTGAAATGAATAGGATGATTAAATTTGAATATGTAAACGACAGCAACTGCTTTACACATGTGCAGTGATTTATTCAGTTTCTCAAATCAGTTTGACACTGCGCTATTTAAAATATTGAACAAAAATCAGGTGTTGTGGACTTTTTCCAGTGGGTATCAATGTTTAGCCTGAACATCAACAAATACAGTCAGTACTGGTATGTGTTAGAACTTACAATTTTGATCTCAAGAAAACAAAAGTTGCGAGAACCATCTCCTGCATGAACAGCATTGGGGTAGCAGGAGCTCTGGCTTCCCTGATTTTCTCAAAGGGGAACTCCAGGTGGTAATTCAGACTTGTCATCTGCAGAGCTCTCAGCAGCTGATTGCACAATATCACTGTCAACCACTGCCTTTATTTTAGTAAGTCTCCTCCAAAGCCTACTAAATGTGAAATTTTCTACCAGTTGTAGCAGCCTTTGGATAGGCATTTTTTTTTTTTTTTTTTTTAATGTGGAAATGGGACTTATGGTAACCACACTTTTTTAATACTGTGACAAGGAGCCATGTTCTTCATTAGGTTACATTAGAAGTCTCTTGCTAGAAGGAATATTTTATTTCAGCAACAAGGTGTGTGTGGGGTGAGTTATTTTTGCATTTTTATTGGTGTCTGTAATTATTTTTCCCTATCTTTGCTCATTTTTTCACCAATGGCCACAGCATGCTCATTGTTGCCTGCAGGTCAGGTTCCAAATTGCACAGCTGTTCTGATTTGGACACAAGGTGGAAGGCATCTCCCTGGCAACTGGAACTAGAAAAGCTGCCTGCATGGCTTTGCCTAATAATTTTGTTTCTCCCTTTGTTTTAGTAGCCATCACTTATGTGGAAACGGACACTGAAGGACTAGGTAGGATATAATATACAAATCCACAAGTAATGGAATTTCAGCAATGTTGTATATTTTAATATCCTGCACAATGGAATCCTGATAACCTTCAAAATTCGTTTTATATTTTAAATGCATTCTTGTATATACACATACGGCTAGGTTTCATTGTGTGTGTGAAAATATTCTCCAGGCACACGCCATCAATATAGGATTTGCTTTAGTTAATTACAATGTTGAAAACATCATAGTGAGAGTAAGGACATAAACTGCCTTGTTGAATAAGAGAACTTTATACACACTGACTGTCAATTCAGTTTTATATTTCCCTGTTAGAGAAAATTAAAAGTTTGGTTTTGTTGGCCAATTACTTCTGAATTATTAGAGACATCACTCTTTTTCTCACATCAGCATCAAACCTGATGCCAGTTCCTTCACCCACCCGGAGCAGAAATCTAGGTGGGTTTGGGAAGTTCCTTGATACAAAATATGAAAGCTGATGAATCACTGGCACCTTAATGAAAATTCTTGTCCTTATTGTATGGACGCTGTCCAGACTATATAAAACAGAAAGCTTGAAGTCAAGCGCTACCTTAGTACGTAGCATAGAGGTACCATCAAGTCTTTGTATTTGGTAAAATGTCCTAGAGAGCTGACTCTCCATTTGCTGCCACACATAGATTACTCGTATTGGCGAATCAGCTCCACTCTGCCTCTATACTTGACCCTGGGAATTCCAAGCCTTACATTGCTTTTTGACTTCAGTGGTAGCTCTTGGATTCTCCTATTTTTAGTGGTCCCACACTGTACTGTAAAATTTTGTTTTATACTACTTGGAAATTCAAGGAAGCTCCACGATTTTTATATCTGCTCTCTCCATTTTGAGAGAAAAGGGGTAGGGGGAAATGGTGTAACTTAGAAAAGTACCTGAGAGGCCTATAGCAAGCTGAAGCATTGCATTTGCAAAGCTAGGTTGTCTCCCTTTATGACTGTGTAGAGACAGCCTTGTTCCGGGTACTTGCAACTATCACTGCTACTTCAGTCACCTTACTGTCTTCAAAAAGTATTCACCTTAGCTCAGAGTGGCAGCTCTCTCTCTTGCTTGTGACCCAGCCCACTGGAAGGGCTGCCTGGGTTTGGGTGTAATTGCTGAAAGATGCCTAGTTAACTTAGGAGTTAACTATATACCTAGTGAAAAACAACCTGCCAAGAATACTTACCGAATGACGCAGATTCTGCTAATTACTAACTCATGCAAACAAGATTTTCACTTGCCAGCTGGAGTGCTGAATGGTGCAAAACCTGAAACAAAACCATATACATGAAAAAAAAATATTTTGTGGGCAACATGGACTACAGCAAATGGCATGTCTGAGGGCACTGCCAAGGGCCTTCATCCTTGAGAGTATGATTACTTCCTTCTAGTGCACCTGTGTGCTAATTGCAGCTTTATGGTAGCTGGGCAGTAGTAAGGTGGCTGAGAAAGGCATGGCCTTGTAGCTTTGCTGCTTGAGAAGTGATTCTTGCTTGGGACAAACTGGTTTTCTGTCAGGAAGAAGAAAGAATATAGATTTCCCTAAAGTCATGAGGTCTCTGGCAAGCCAGAAAGCATTGTACTACTTCATAAGAAAAGGGGAATAGAAAAGCAGCATGGGATGGGTATGACTAATAACAGGGAGGCTTCAGAGTACCTTCACCAGAAAGCTTTCCAGACTAAATTATTGCAGCCATGGCTTCTTGGTCTCTGAAGGCTGGAGGGCTGATTGAGCAGCTTTGTAGAAAAGAGGGAATTCTCCTTCTCTTACTTGAATCTAGGACTTAAGTAGCTTTAAAGGCACTTCCATTTAAGAAAGTAGCACGCATGTGGGCAATTCACCTATTTTGTTTCAATTTAAAGATAAGACTTATTTTTCTGTCTCTCCTGTTATTTATTGCTGTGTTGTTAAATGAAAAGGCTGGGAAGAAGAGAGCGGCCTAGTACAGAAGCTTGGAAACCAACAGTTAACAGAATTTCAGTGTTTGGGACAGAAAGTTTGGTGGGAGAAAATGTAGTTGGAAACACACAACTGTCCTCCATCTGGAAGCTTCGCAAAGCATTAGCACAAGTGTAGCAAAATAAGTTGACGTCTGTGGCAGCTGAGCTACCTCTGCCTGTCTATACAAGCATGTAACAAGAGAGTTGGTGCATTTAGGAGTTTTTGAGGGGAGTTGAATTAAATTCTTTTGACACTGTTAGTTCCTTAGCTGCATAGGTGAATGAGTCCGGTGGTTGCTGATTGGCACTTATCTGTAAAAAAGGCTCGGTATTTCCAAGGGCAAAGGACACATGAGCTTCCTCAAACTGGTCTGCTAGTACACTCCCCTCTGCTCACTCTGTGCTGGAAATGAAAGACTAATTCTCTCTGCATACCTACTTGGTATTTCATCTCTCTTGTAAAAATTTGGGGTACTTTTTTGTGAGCTGGTGTCAATATTTTTGTGCTAGCAACTGTTCAGAGCAAGAGCTCCTGGGAGCAGGGCTTGTTAAAGTGCAGTCCTGGCTCTTGCAGATAGGCTGCTTGATAGAGTGCTATTTCTTGGTGATTTCTCATTCCTCTAAGGTAGCAAAACAAACAGTGGAAATAATTTATGCTTGATTCTGACCCACAGCTTTTCTCAGACTTCAGCATAGATCCATTAGAAAGTTGGTTGTCCTGGCTGAATTCCCTAGTGAAAAGAAACCAAGTACTTCATTTTCTTTCCCATCAGTGTACATCACAAAACTAGTCTAGCATTAATTGTTGCAGCAAAGCATCTCTGACTGCAGTGACAGGGGGAGAACACAGTGTCAGAAAGCAAGCCTGAAGTGCCTGGAGTTTCTTCTGAAGCCTAATTAGGTTTAGAGGACCTTTCAATTTGGATCAGGCTTTGGATCTGACCCAAGAAGGTCAGCCTGAGGCAAGGATGATCAGGAAAGATAGATTCAGAGAGCTGGAGGAAAACACTCCAGCCTTTGCCTGTGCTACTCTTGACTGAGATAACTGTAAGAAATCCCAGGTTGCCTGAGCATTAAAGACTTTGTCAGACTCTACACTAAGTTTAAGACGTAATCTCTAGAGAAATATTTTTCCTCGGCTAACTTTAGGAGGAAAAACAAGTAAGAAAAAGTTATTCATGGGAATGCATGAATGCTATAATATCCCATGGGAGATCCTCTCTTTGGTTTTGTCTGCCTACTCCTTTTTTAAGGACCCTACTCTTCCTTTTCCTACTTATAGGAGAAGTAGGGAGAAGGAGAAGGACTTTAAAAAAGGATCACAGTTCTCAAACTTTAATAGTTCTCATAGCAAAAGTTTCAAAAGGCTCCAAGATGAATATTTCAATAAGGAAAAATTGTTCTGTATATTTGAAATCGTTTATTAAGACCCTAGAAGTTCTCTTGCTCCATTCAAGAAGAAAACTCCTCTCAATCTCCAAAAATATGATTCAGCAGCAGAGGTCTTATTTTTGCAGTTTCCCATTGATTACTTCCTGGTGCCTGCCATAAATCACATAATCCTAGTTATGTGCTCTATCTTTCCACTTTCCAGGGTTCTCAATATTTCCCTTGAGATTTTTTTCCTTCCTTTTCAACTTTATGTATCTGTTCTGATCAGTAAATCCAAAATTCATCTACTTTTTCTCTGGCTTTCCTGTTTCAGACATTAGTATCCCTTTCTCCTGTGTTTTTGTTTCCCTCTGAAGTCTACAGGGACATAAAAGTTTTGCTAAGCAACATACATACTTTCCTCTGCTTATTTACTTTTTCCTGAAATCCATGTGATTTCTTTTGCTAAGAACTTGAAATATCCACAAATAAATCAGCAATCTAAAACTTGATCTTTTAAAAATTAGGAAAAAGCAGGGTCAAAGTAGTCAACTGATGGTTTACAATTTCTTTACTGGCCTCTGGTCTTTTGTTGTTTGGTTGTTTTGAGGTTTTTGGTAAGCTTTCCCTGTGGATATCCAGCTATGACAGTTCCTCCCTAAGTCATAGGAAGAAAGCTAATCAAGACAAAAAGTGTAGCACAGCTTACAGTCTCATTTCTGAAGAATAACAGTTTTGAAGTCCCTGAACCCGCAACTCCAAATTCTGGGTCTTTCTTAATGATCAGAGAAAACAGCTCTTAGTTTTTATAAATTCTCAAGAAAGAAGTGTGCTGTGTTCACTGGTGGAAAGCACTCAACTGCCTCCAGGTGGGTAATATGTAAGAGCATAAACAACAACAAAAGGGCTAAACCTCAAATATTTAAAGTTACTATAATCAGGTACCTGAAGGAGACGCAAAATTATCTCAAAATGTTGTTCTATCTGTAGGATAAAGAAACAAACAAAAAAACGAGTGGGGGATTCTGGAAGAAAAAACAACAAGCAACATTAACCACAGTGATGATAATCCTTTCTATTGCTTTAGTGTGAGGTGTCCCTGCCCATGGCACAGGGGTTGGAACTAGATGATATTAAGGTCCTTTCCAACTCTTACTATTCTATGATTCTATTTTAAAACCACTCTATAGAGTTCTTCACCAGAAATACAAGCTTACATAACAGTAATAGCTCTCCATTGAATTTTAGAAGTGTATTTTCCCTCATAAAACTAGATGAAAACAAATCTATTCTGCAACACTTGTTAGTGAGGACAAGAAATGTACTCGAACCCTAAGTTTCTCTCAGTTACTCTGCTGTGCTGTTAGATTTATATGGCTGTGGTATCGTACTTGACTTTATTCAATGTGTTTTCTGAATACTTCATTCTGCGGAGATTTTAGCCCCTTGAAAAAACTCTTAAATAGCTCCCAAGTAATTTGTCCCTCCCTTTCCTTTTCCCATTCCATTGTACTG
>JAOEHX010043189.1:2769-34616 GCA_025448015.1 Bolborhynchus lineola | reverse complement strand
TCCTCTCCTCTCTTTTTCTTTTTCAAATACTTTTTCTTTCTGAATTGCTACGGTTTTATGGTATAATATGTTTTAGAATATGGTTATGAAAATAAATCTAAATATTTTGTGGAGCTTCATTTTCTTACTCTTGCAAACAAAATAAAAAATCTAGAAGTAATCTGAAATGGGATTTCTCTTCTCTATGTAGATGAATGGCAACTGGGATCACATGATAAATTTTAGGACAAAAATGCTCTGGGTATATTGGGGTGGATTTAATGCCATAAATCACTGGCGTAAATTGAGGTGTGTTGATTATCAGCATTTGGGTATCTCCTGTACCTGACACTTTACTCCATTTCTCTACATTTCTATTGGAGTTTCACCAGCACAAAAAATCAAAGAAGCAGTCATACAGTAGGATCAGTATAGCCAGCTGCTTACTACCTACTGCTTTATTTTCTCCATGATATTTTCAGAGTCTTTTGGAGAGTAATTTTGAACAGTCAAGTCGGAGTCTGCTGGGAATTGATTTCTGTGACCTTACATATTGTAACAGAAAATTATAACAGGAAATAAACCATTAAGTGATAAACAAGGAAACATGGATACAATTACCTTCAGAACATAATTTTACCCACTCCGGTTTTGAAAATGGAGAAACAGTACTGACTAGAACACCTCATTTCTGAATGCAAACTGTACAATCTGTTATATTAAACAAAGTCAAAAGCGATGTGAAAGATCTTGAATCTATTCAAGGCATGCACCTCATTACAGACTTAGCAAATTAAAACACAAATAGGATTAGAAAAGAATAATGTAACAATCTCCCACTATGGTCCCTGGAGCATTAAGTCATAAATTGGGTTTGCATTAAATTGTGCCTGCAGTATTGAATTCAGGGAAAGAGCTATAGGCTGAAGGTAAACCTTGCTAGGCGGGCCAACTTCAGTTTGGCTGTGTGTTTTCATAAACACACAATGAATTTGTTGGAATCTAAAAGGGCACATTTGAAACATGCATTTCATATAGTAATTAGAAAATGCAGATATGGTATAGCAATCCCTGGCTATGCCAAAGCCAGAAGCTGCAGGCATTTGAAATTATCGCTTCACCTGAAGATGTTGTTTAAACAGTAAAGTTAAGCACTTTCCACCAGATCACCTGCTGTTACACTATACCAGTTTTCAAGTTTACACAAACCTCTAGCATGTTACAAGCTTCTTTTAAGTGGAGAAAACAATCTTGCCCCAAAAGGCTAGAGAGAAGCTGAGTTTCCATATTACAAATGTATTCTGTTGTTATGGGAACTAAAATGGTGAGCGACATGAAAAGGATCCTTAGCTAACAAAGCCTGGCTTGATGCTATTATGGCAGTAGCTATGCAAAATGCAAACAGATCTGCAATAAATAAATAGGGCTTTTTAGGGAGATGCAAATTCCTGAAAAGTATTGACTTTAAGGAGAGCAAAATTCGACGTTTGTGTGACCCCATACAAGCCACTAAGTAATACTAGGAATTAATTTCATCAATTTTTACTTAATAAAGGCTTTATCCTTCAAAGGTATATTATTATTGTCATCATCCTCTTGTCATTTCAGGGATCACTAATAGCAGCTGGTCTGGTCAAGGTGCTTGTCATTTCCCACTACAAAGTAGCCCTTGTGTGACACTATACATGGGTTTTACACTTTCTTTTTTAGGGGTTCTCATGGCTTCATTGTCTGTAGCAGACTTTGGCAATCTGGCAGGCAAAAAGCCCTTCAAGCCAGGGAGCTGTCTTTAATTTGTCAATGCATCTTCTCTCAACTTTTGTTGCTACAATCTCTTAGCATCTACCAATTCTCTCCCCTAGTTTGCACTGTGCAGAATCGTAGTAGGAGCATGCTAAAATAATATCAGAACTCATTAGTATTTTAAGTCTAGTCTCCCAGCCACTGCCAAAAAAGCACATGCTATCATGGGAACACTTGGATTTCAATAAAGCAGCTGGGAGAGGAATGAACTTTTTCTGGTGACTGGGGGATGCAAGGTCAGACCACGCGTGTAAGTTCTGGTCCTGCCCAGTGAATAGGTGCTCTGTCTCTCAGCAGCAATGATGCTCAGTTCTGAGGAAGAGGATACTGAAAACTGGGGCATCATGGGTCAATAGGGTACATCTGAACTGGGGCTGCTGGCATTTCTTTTCTTACCCCAGGTCTCAGGGCACACACAAGACTTGCCAGGGGGCTTGCACCCAAAGCTTGTGTGCACTTTCCAGCTAGAGCTCTCTGGGCTGCAGTCAGAGGAGCAGGGATCTGCAGGTCACATCGCACAGTTTACTTGTACTTCATTTTAGACCCAGTGAGTTCTTACTCTGGACTGGGGTTGGGAGTGTTTTCTCTCCCTCTTCATTTTTCCAGTGGAGAATTTGTTGGCTAAACAAGGCTGTCTTCTCCTCCTGACAGACAGCTCCCTTCTGGAGCAACCTTTTAACATTTTTCTTGATTTTCTTAAGCAGCAAACATTAGACACATTAAGAACAGCAACAACAAAATCATTAAGCACTATAACATTCTCTGAGGAGCCAGACGTATCCTTTAATCAGGTTACGGAAAATTCATTCCTCTTCTAGCCATTTATCTTCTTTGTTTATGCACATACCAAGTGACCCACTTCTGAACATCAAAAATAACAACAGAGAAGCAACCAAAGATTCTTCATTATTAATGGATTTATGTGCCATTTATTTTGCTTTATTGGAAACCAAATAATCAAGTTCATTTATTCAAATTAAACACAGCACGCACTAACTGCCTATCATTTCTATCAGTGAATCCAGTTCTCGCACTTCAAAGTCACTACTTCAGGGGGGAAAGGATCTGTACCATATTTTCTTCTATAATGATTGGTTGCAATAAAGAGGGAGAGGCATCAGCTGAAATTAGGGTTATATTGCGCTTTGCTCCCTGTGTTAGCTTACACCTCCAGTCACCCCTACAGATGCAACGGGTGTAAACTGAACACTGTAATTTCATGAAATAATATTATAGACTACATCGGATCAAAGTTGTCCCCAAATTCACATAACAAGTATAATGTATCTATAGTTGCATAATGAGAAATGCAGAGATCTCTGGCACAAATTGATAATGAAAATTCTATGAATAAGAATAATAAATATGATGCGCAGGTTTGTGGAAAAAATGGCTTATTAAAAGCAATAAAGCCTTAGACTCAGCGTTGGCCTAAACCCACTGAATTAGTCAGGTAGACTTGACAGAAATTAGTGACCAAAGAACTCCTTATTACACAAGTAATGTGCTGATGTGATTCATATTTTAGCACCTAAACCAAAGCTCTCCCAAAAAGACAGCTTCCGAAGAAATAATCTCATCATTCTATTGAGATTCCATAACAGGTAATTTTTTTGCTGTTCCTGACAAAACTATTCAAAATGAAATTCACTTGATGAGAGAAGTATAGAAAGGTAAAGTAGCGGTAGACACTGCAAAAAAATACTGCAGAAATTTAGTTGTATTAAACAAACCTGTTCATTAATATAGAATCATAGAATAGTAGAATGGGTTGAGTTAGAAGGGATCTAAAAATTATCTAGTTCCAACCCCCTGCCACAGAACACTTTCCACTAGACCAGGTTGCTGAGGGCCCCATCCTATAGGCAGGAATGCTTCTAATTTTAAAGAGACTTTATTGTGTTTAAACTTGGAATTAGTTGCTCAAAACTGACATGGGTTAGGAATTACAATGCAAGCCATAACAGAAATAACAGAGCATTGAAGAAGATCTTTACTACTGCGAGGAAAAAAAGCACAACCTGTTTCTTTAGCCTGAAAAATTTTGCTGTATTCCATGCTAATATTAACTTTTTTCTGTTAAAATATATTTTAAAACGACATTTAACCACAAGGTTTTTTTATCAACATAAAGCTGTCGAGATATGAAATAGTGCTCAAAAGCTGTTAAAAGAATACCTTATGGTAGTCAGAGAAACTGGAAGGTTAGAGGAGAATGCCAGGAGGAGAAAGGTAATAGAAACAGACTCCCAAAAATAGAGAAAAATAAATAGTAAATACTAGGAAACATAAAAACCATCATCATTATCAACGTGCATGATGTAACTCTGCTGAACAGCTGCTAGTAGGCTTTAATGCCGTGTCAGTGACATTAACACTGCTTATGATTTTCTTTTATGTTTCTGGCACATCCCCACAATCATGTGCATTTATAAAAACTTACCACAGAAGATGGCAAGGCATTTGCCCACAGGGACTGGACTGGCAGGAATCCAATCAGTCTCTTCCCTGCAGTTGAAATTTGTCATTTCAGGATCCAAAGGTGGTTTTGAGTGGCCACATTTTCTATTTTTATTCCCTGAGTTATTACAGGATATGAATGTCAATAATAGATAAGCACATCACAAACAGACTCAGCAAGTTCTGCCTTTTCTGCCCCTGGGGAGCCACTGCTCAAGCAATATCTCAGCACTAGGGTGACAGTTCTCCCTGGAGGGGGACAAGAGACAAATTCCTTCCACTCCACAAGCCCCCTGGCCTGCACCATCTGATGAATTTATAGTCTCCAATACAGTTAGATGTGTATAATGCAATGTATTGCTGAAGACCAGTTACTGTATTTTATAGCTGACATTACAGAGGATATTTTTTCCTACAAAATAAAACAATATTTGTTTCCTCAAAGGGAAATGTGTTGTCTGTAGCTATCAGCAGGTAACAGTTGCTGCTGGCTAGAGCTAAAGGAGAAAAAGGAGGTGGATTTTCCTTCAGCGATATTGAGAAGAATAATTTATCATTCGCAGTGCTTTTCCAGGATCGACGAGCCCATTTGAAAGTCAGTACAGGGTAACTGCTTTTTTGTACTGTATTAAATAATTGCATTAAAAATAGGGGTTACAGAAGATATCCTGACATATCGCTGCAACAGAATCTGGACTCCTTACGTATGTGACTCTGTGTGTAGGGGTGTGAGAAGGTGGGAGGTGCCTACCCTCTTGAGGGTCTGTAGCTGTGTACTATCAGGATCTGGTGCAGTAATTTCCAAGCCCTTTACAGAAATTAATCAGTCCAGTCACACAGTATGCCAGTTGGGTAAAAAATGAACATGGGCTTGAGGGATTTGGGGTTTCCTTTGTTTTTGGCTTTGTTTCAAAACTTGCGAAAGCATTGATGGGTCATTTTGTGGATTGCTTCCTGTTGAGGGCTTGGGGAGATAAAATTTTCTTTTGAGAAGATGTATTGTATGCATATAGTAGACCAGTTAGTTGGCACTGCATATCAGGTCAGATGTTAGCTCTTGCAAAGAAAATCAGATATAATACTGTCCTGTTGTACTGAGACTTCCTACCTGTTTCTTTATTTCTTTGTTTTCACTTTAAAGCTAAAGTAAAGGACACCTGGGGTGCAGGACCACATCTGAGAAGCAATTTATTTCTAGTTCCAGGAGTCAGGATACAAGAAATTATTCTCTTCCACAGTTCACATTTTTGCTAGGAAAATAATGCTACAGAGAAGATCAAGGAAGAGCTGTGAATAAGCAAATAGAAACATCCAAAGGCTGCCCTGGTAGAAAGACTTGATTTTACCACAGCTTCTACAACAGCATTTAAAAGACCTGTGAATGATCAGCAAATGGGTAGGGTGACTTATAAGGATGCAGAGATCTTATACATGCTTTGCATGAAATAGCAGGTACTATTTGCATTTCGCACCAATACAATACGGTTATTGGCCTTTCTACCATGGTGAGCCTGTACCAGGCATGTGCATGTGTCTTCAGCTCAGGGATCTGCAGGCCTTTGTCAGGTGCAAGACAGGTGATGAGCAGCTCTTGGTAAGACGTAGATGTGATCTTTGAAAGCATCAAAGGACATTGGGAGCATGATATGCCCAAACCATGTGAGGAACAGAGTCTGGGGTCTGCCACCTATGGAGCAGTGTGTGGCACAGCAAGGACCTGGATGACATTTATTGGGTCACTGTGTACAGCTAATCTCCAGGCATCCCAAGTAGACCCATGTGTCTACAGGTGAGGAAGGCGGCGTGGTTTGGGAAATAGTCTGCCTTTCAGAGGCACCCTCAGCAATTGGGCAACCCATCAGCCTCTCCATGATCTCCTATATCTCTTGCTGCTCACAACTCCTTTTTCACAGGCATCAGCTGTAATGAAGACGGAATGGTCTACAACTTTATGACAGTTCCATTTATTTCTACTATTTTCACATAAACCCAAGCAACGAGCAGCAGTTGCTTCCTCTGCAGCTTGATGAATGTCAGCATTAATTAAAATTGTTCAGAGTAGGGTCGGGCTTTTTTCCTCTCTCTGCACAGGGCTGGCAGGGAGGAGAAGCCTGATGGGCAGGCGCAGATGCTGAACTGTTGACTGCGAATGTCATCACTGAGAATGAGGCAAAGAAGCAGTAACCGGTCTCTGACAAAGTGGGTTGGAAATAGTGGAAGCATTTTGTCACTTGCAGAACACTGCCACTCAGTGCAATGTGCAGGAGGTTGTGTGGGTATGGGTCTTGAACTTAATCCTTTGCTCCCCCGGCTGGGAAGTCTGCAAAGGCAGCTGTTCAGCCCATATGGAGGGGATGGTGCTCCCCCACCACTGCTATCTAATGATGCTTTCCCGACTGACACTCCAGAGAGAGCCCTTGATTCAGGAGGGAAGGTCAGTACAATACAATGCCTTTTGGGATGCAGGGGGGAAAGACAGGGGATGCCTTGCTCACTAAACCTGCCTGAGGATCACATATTTATATGCACTCTTTTCTGACCCTGACCCCACCAAGACATTCATAAACCCATCTTCTGTAAGCCTTGGGAGTGCTCAAACAGCAACCAAAATTATGCTTCAGTGGTCATGGATGTGCCTGTTTCCAACTCTGTCAGGTCTGAATGCAGCCAAGGCACCACTCTGATGGCCGCAGTGCTGGCATCCTTATTTCTGCTACCACTATGCACTCAGAGGAGGCCATTACTGTCTGCTACACCTGATTTTCATACACAATTATGAAATAATTTTCTTTCTTCTTCACAATCTTTACCCAAAACAAAGGACATAAATGCAAATAAACCTGTAGGAATTAAATGCACGTGCACTTCTGACTTGGACTGAAGCATGTACTCCACAGTCACTTGGGCACATCTCAACAACCTCCCCAGAGTGTTTCTTTCTGGGGGCAAGTAAACAGGTTGGCTTGCAAAGCAGGACCAATCCTTCCTTTGAAAAATGTCATCAAGAAAAAGGTGAATGGTTTCACACGCACTTTTCATGAAGTCCTGAATCATTCTCTGAGAAACTGAAGCAGAAAGAGAGACAAAAGACTGGGAAAGGGAATAACCTCTCCAGATCAAAGGACAGATCACAAAGCATAAAGAGCTGAAAAGCTTTTGGAAGTGCAAAATAAGGTTTTTGTAAAACTGGGTTTTTTAGACACACATGGAGACATAGGCTTGATTTACAAAACCACTCAGTGATAAAGAAAATAGACTTCCCTTTGGCATCTGTAAAAATCTCACCTACAAATACAGGTGTGGAAATGCGATGAAGTTAATGACTCAGTTTCATTCTGTACTGAGATTTTTTTCTGTTTCTTTTTCAGATTTCTGATACCACAGGCTGGTCCTTCTAACTGCTGTCTTCTGCAGCTACACTTTGTGTCAGGTACAAGCTCTGGTTCCCTTGCTTTTGTTTGAATTTACTGCAATCCTTTCATTTGTTTGTATTGAGCATTATATTTGCTTCCACTGCTGGTCTGTATGAAGTGTGTTTCATCTAGAAAGATACTGACTTGATTTCTAAAAGCCTTATTTCTGAGCAGATATCCATCACAACAAGGGCAGTAGTCTAAAAAAATCTTAAGTAGAAGTGTCTTTTAACAACATAAAAAATAGCAGTCAAGTCTCTCCCACTTGTATTCCTGGTCTAATCTTGCAGTGGGTTAGGATTTCTGTCTGTATGCACAAAAGAAACCTGTTTCTGTAAATTTCTTTTTAATAAAGATGTGTTACCTATGATAAATATATATTGTCTGGGAGAAATGAATCTGATTGTGAAAACATATTGAACAACAGTATTGGTAGGATTTAATTTCATCTCTTGAAAAAGAAAAAAATTAAAGAACACCAAAACCCAAACTGTGGCTATTGAATGCTGGTTTGAATTAAATTCTATTTGTTTTAATAAAAGTGTAGTGGCCTGAGTGTACATATATTTGTTTCAGTGGCAGTGCATTGGATCTGATAAAACTATATTGGCTTCACTGCTTATGTCTCCTTTTCAGAGAAAATGGATTGAATGGAAAAATGAAACAGGCATGAATCAGCCAGCCGCGAGGTATCTGCTCAACCCTGGCACCCAAATAAACTGGTAAAAACCCCCAACATTATTACTAAACATTGCTTTTAAATTTAAATGTGTTTTAATGTCAAGGCTGCACAAGGGGTTTAATTGCTTCTGTAAGGGAGAGGTTTTCAGAACCAGACTTGGCTGTGGAGGGTCAGCGTATCTGCTCACGGCTGCAGAAGCAGAAACCTAAGCTGGCCCTGGCTCTCTGTTCCACTGGCCTAAGCCAGGCTGTCTCTCAATAGAATGATCACCACATATCTGCAGTCATGCAGATCAAGTGTCAGCAGCCTCAGTGCAGGGACATCTCTACCCAAACATGCAGGCACACGCAGCACGGGTGTAAATCACACCCACATCGGGTGCGAGCCACCAGGGGATGGCATTCCCACAAGGGCCTGGATGCCACAAGGGTTTTAAACACGCTTCACCAGGATCAATCACTTCTGTCACTATACTCCTATACTCATCTACTTTTGCTACACAAATATCTGTGTCTTCTATGCAGCGGCATTACCTGTACACATGACTACAGGAAGGAAAGCCACCAGTTGCCAATGAAGGGATGATCGGGATCTCGTTTGCAGTGGCTTTTCAGAGTGGTATGAGGTACCTTCTTCTAAATGGGAGTAAGAACATGCTCAGCAGAGTCTTAAGGAAGATGAAGTGTGATTTAACCACTTGTTTTACATTTGCAATCTACACTATCCCTGTTTCTTAATGTGGCCTGAGATGGTCAGCTCTGCAGCTAGCTGATGCCTGTGTTGAGCACAGGAACTCAGGTCACCACACTCTTGCATGAATTCATTTGCAAAATCATTGTCACCCCTGTATCAATGCTCCTAAAAATGTTACCAAGTGCCTTTTCTAAATCCCTTAAATGGAATTAAAAAAGGAAAACGCATTCCTGTCCTTTTCCAAGTGCCACTTTTACAGCCAGTGCAATTGCGAAAGAGCTCCATGCAATGCCTCCGAAGTTAGAAAGGACACTTCACTCTCAGCATAGCAAGCACCATCTGGATATTTGCTAAGGGGTGAAATGGATTCTGTTGGCTGGCCTGGCTTCTCACATACCTTAAATCACTACAAGCTGACAACCCAACCTGAGTAATGCTTTGTTTGATGCCGTGCTTCCTTTCAGGAGACTGGAATCAGGTTGTGTGAATCCAAATCTGCATGTTATTCCTTCATGAGTAAACATGATCTGCATCCACTTGTTTACAGTTTATGTTGAAGTGGGTGCCCATGGGAATGCAGGAGCCAATCTAAGTGAGGAGATTAGGCTGCAGCAGTACTTTAGCTGTGGGAAAGGAGATGGCTGCAGGCTTCTGCAGCCTTGGCTCCTCAGAAGACTGTGAGTGAAGAAATAATTCGAAGAAAAGCAATATTCAGGTGAAAATCCGGTGAGGAGTGGGTTTGAGAGTACTGCACTGAACATCACTGACAAAATCCCCATGACCTTGTGGAGGTGGAATCTAAGTTATACTCTATGCAGCCAGTTTAGACATCCCAGGAACTAACTGCCTCCTGAGCCTAGGGTGGCCAAACCAGATTTGTGATAGCTGTGAGGGCTTCATCACCATGCACATGATGGTGGTGAAGGTGGCAGCATCTAGATAAGTGATTTGTGAGCACTAGGGAAGATCAGTGGATGTCAGTAAGTAAAAAGGCAGTGGACTTCCCAGTGAGGTTCACTGAGATGCTTCCTGCAGTGGGCTGTTCCAAAATGCAGATACCTGTGAGGGGCTGAGAGAGGAGTTTGAGTTTCTTTAAGAATTTGGGAAATTCTTGCAGGAGCCTACCAAGGAGAGATTGGCCCTACCAAAATCAAACTCAATCAAGTAGCTGGTACTTACAGTACAAAGGCTTAAAGGAGAGTTTCTATATAGAAGCTGGCATAAATCTGGGTGCAGAGGAGTGCGCAGTTTGAGCTGACACCTCCTCCAGGGGTGAAAACATAAATTCTGTGTCAGAAGGGGATTGGATAAATTAAGGGAGGAAAAATCCCACCAGAGCCATTAAATTCTATGGTCCAGTTCCTCCCAGCTGCTGGAAGCTGGAGGTGCAAGCCGGGGGGTTTATCCAAAGTGCCAGGTCACATGGCAAAATGAGTTTTGATGGCCTCTCTTGATTCACAGACAGGGTGATGGAGATAGTGAAGGAGAGGTGTTTACACTGCCTGCCCACCTCAAGATCACTTGCCTGTGCCCCATGCCCTCCACAGTCTGTCTCTGCCCCTTCTCGCCTAACATCCTGCTCCCCTATGGTGACTGTGCAGTGCCAGCCCCACATCCCAGTCTCCTCTGGCCAATCCTCCACCCTGCAGTGAGCAGCCACAGACAGATTTTCTGCCAACATTGCAGCCACCTGAGCAGCATTTCTGCTTTTATTATCCCCTGCCCAGGCATGTGGGTGATGCCTTGTTTGAGTCCTAAATATATTTCACTTAAGCCACAATGACGGCATATTAAAGTGCTGTAATCTCTGTTAGGTCTCTCTTTACATTGCTGTAATTACCATAATAAGCTTTTTTAACTGTCTCTTTTAAAAGTAGCAGCAACATAAAAATATCTCAGCATGTTTTCCTTTAATGTGCTACAACTTCTGTGTAATCTTCCCTACACTTTCCTCAATGTCTCTGTTTGCAGTGGATGCATCATCGTTTTCATCTGTCCTTGATCATGGTGCTACTTCATCCCTGAGCTAGCAAGCTGGTGCTAGGACCCTCTGACAGGCTTTGTCCAGGTTGCCCCCATCTAGAAAATGCAGTGGTGGTGATGGTGAGCGATGCCAGCATGGAACACAAAAGCGTTCGTTCTGCTTGGCCTTTCCACCAGCAGCAAAGCTTTCGGGAAGGCTCAGGGAGCAGGGTGATTTTGTGTGTGGCTGTCATAACCAGCTGAGCCAGGGGAGGAAACATTCACCACCACGGCTGATGGGCCCTGCCAGTATGTGGATCACATTGCCCGGACACTGAAGATGCTGCGGCAAATGAGTTACCATCACCCCATCTTGTGTCCATTTAAGGACACCAGGGGGAACAGTGATGACAAAAGGGGTTGATACCCAAATGCCAAGACATAAGTTCAGTGCCATGGCTGGTAACTGATACAAGTGACTGCAGATGAGCCGTGAAGCAGAAAGGATTTTGACTTTAGCAGCACAGAGATTTGAGGGACAGCTGTGGAGAGCTTTCTCCGTCATTGCTGCTGGCAGAAAGCACTAACGCAGTCAGGCAGTCCTCTGCTCCAGCCATCCGTTCACTTCGCTGCCGCCCAGCTCCATCAGCCTGGTCTCGAGGAGCACCTTTGCCTCTCAGCCCTCGCCCCCAGAATGCTTCTGTGGGAGAGCCAACACGCGAGCATGGAATATGCTCCAAAAAGCCTCAGTCAATTACGCCACAGTAATATCAAATCAGCAGACTCACAGTTTGACTGCTGACGGCAGATGGACGAACACTTGTCGGTTATCTGGTGCTGAGTGAGAGGTAGATTTATTTCCAGAGCTTGCGACTCTCATTTCTCCCAGCTGAAGCTGTGAGGCAGAGTGTGCATCTGTGATTTACTTTTTTTTTTCAGGCAGAGCTATGTTGCAGTGATGTCTGTCACCAAAAACAATGGGATTTTTGGCGTGTTTTTAGGAGGAAAGCTGGAAGGAGAGTGGAAGGCATCTCTGCTTTCCATAGCACTGGAAGTTGCTTGAATTCACACAAGCATGAACTGAATTTCCAAATCTCAGCCATATCCTGTGCGCACCGACAGCTGGCTTACCAGCAAAGGATTGCAGAACCCCATAAAGCAGGGTGAAAAGCACTGGGTATCTGCATCGGGGTGATATTAATGTGCACTCTAAAAATAAAGTGAATTGCTACCTTGGAGCTGGGCAAGGGTCTGCTTTGCTCTGTCGCCAGTCCTGGACATCAGCAACACCAATTGTTTCAAGGGAATGGAAGGAAACCCCTCCAAAGAAAGTCTCTTGAGTAAGGCTGAGTTAAAGCCTGAAAGTAAAGCACATGCTCTACAGAAGTAACTGTGCTTGCTACGGAAACAAGCATCATATACTTTCTGCAAACATTCCTCCAGTGAGACATCAACGCAGCACAACTGCTAGCAGGCAGGACCTAACAGGGACTGAAACATATTCTGAGGTGTGAGATTTACCGATACCTGTAACGCAGCAGCTGCAAGAACCTCACTTACCAACCGCTCACCAAGGCTCTTGCATTCATCAAAAATATCCTTGCTGTAGGAAAAGATGTACAATGTGCAAATGTCCATAAAAGGCATTAATATCACTGCCTAGGGCTATTTCCTTTTCAAAAAGGCACTCTAAGACTTTATACTTTACCAAGGTTTTTTTTTACTTTACCAAGGTTTTTTTTAAGGGCTGGGTAATGTATATTAGAACCTGGTCCTGAACTCAACTGCTAATTTTAGCTCCTTCATCTTCAAAGCTGTCCATGGAGGGCTATTAGTGCCTCCTGACTGGACAACACTCCTAATAGAAAAAGCAGTGAAAAGTACACACTAAAAAGACATCAATTTTCTGAACAGTTTTCTCTGTTCATTTTTTGTGGGATCCAGCTTAGAATAACAGAAATAATTTCATTTGGAGCAGGTTGAATATTTTGAGATGCCACATTTTTTTCTCTCCCTGAAAAAGATAACATAAGCAAAGCACAAGGGAAATGGCGCTGTGCTTATTGCAAGGAAATCTGTTTATGCGTGATTTGAAATCAGAGCAGAGTTTCACTTCATTCTGTCTTGCGTTGTTGTGTTTCATATTTCATGCTTTGGTTAACACTTATTTAGTCTATTCCTAGAGGCTGTGACAGGTTGTCCTGAAAGTTTTTAGACTTGCTGAGCATACGGTCTCCACAGACCATGTCAAAATGAAAGGAACAAGGAATTCATTCATTTTTATGCAGGAAAGAAAAATCATTTTAATGTTTTAAAGAACCAGCCTTTCTTCCTGACATTGTAATATGAAACACGTAAGTCATCAACACATAAGTCATCAATAGCTCTGAAGAAAACAAAGCAATTCAGATTGAATTCCCTTTCTATAATTCAAAGAAATACAAGTGAAAGATTTGGTTCTCCTCCTGAATTCAGGGGAAATAGAAACTTAAGAGTGTTAATTTTTGCCCAATAATTCCCCTTTTCAGCCTATTACAACTTTAGCCAGTTTCAGGGGCTTTGACCTTTCTTTTTCCTTCTTCCTAGTCACATCTCTTTGGGGAAGGAAGATATGACCAACTAGTAAGGGTCAGTCCTGTGCTTGTCAGCTTGCACTTTGGCTTCATCATATGCTGACCAGGTCCAATTATACTGAAAACATTTTAAGAACATGATAACACCTTTGGGACCAAAAGTGCATAGAGGATACTTCAGGAAGAAAAGGTGATAGGTGGAGGTGATTACATTTGGCTGGGACTGCAAAATTCTGCCTGTATTTCTTTCCATTTTCCCAAGCCAGGCACTCTGGCCCTCACCACAGGAAAACGCTCACAGATTCCAATGAGCACCCAGCTTTGCCATGTGGGCATGACAAAGGGTGTGACGTTCATTTTGGTGCAAAGTTCCTGCTTCTCCCCAGCTTAGATCTGGAGCAGTCGGTGCAACTCCAGATCCTGCATGAGCCGGTGTGCACTATTTCTACCCAGCTGAGACCCTCAACCCCACCTCAAGGATATCCATCAGAGTCTGACAGCTGGGCATCAGCTGGGCTGACTCAGACCCTAATTGCGTCTCTTGTGCTGGTGGCTGCTAGGACAAGGGCAGAGGAACGTGCTGGGGGCTCCCCTGGGCTCCTGGCTCCCTGCTGGTTGGAGATATTTTGCCTCCCAATCCTGGGAAGCAGCATCAGTGCCGAGCACATCCTCACTCTTTCCCAGCCCCTTTGTAAATATGGCTTTAAAAGGTACAGCATAGGGGTCCTTCAAAAATCATGAGACAGAGAGACTCTGCAGCAGCCATTTAATTTGTAGGCTAATTAAAGGTGCGCACAGAAACATGCTCATACACACACACCTGCTAACTAACCAGGCAGGCAGTGCAGCACTGCATTTTCATTACTATCTCTGCCCACCACCCCATCCCTGTGCTCGATTCCCAAGGAAAGGCAATTACCCAGTTCACTTTTCCCAGAGCCTACTTAAAGGCTGAGGAAACACTTCACCAGACGGGCACTGCCCAATGCCTAATGACATCTTCAATCTTGCTTTATAGATGCAGCTGCATAGGAAACGGATTTTTTTCCTTTCCTCACTGAATCCCTGTGTTCTTTGGATTTCAGGTGTAGCCCCTGCATCTATTTGGTCATCCTGTATGTTGCAATTGGTGTGTTTTATTGTGGTTAAAAAATCAAGGAGTGGGGTGAATGCTGGCATTTGTTGCCAGGGGAGCACTGCCTCTCACTTGAGCTGACATCAAGCACACTCATCCCCAGTCTCTCCTGCTTTCCTTTGCCATTGAGGAAATTCAATCCATTGCCATGTCATTGTTACAATAATCTCCGGCTCCTGGACACCAGTCTGAGTATGACAGTCACACAAAACCAATGTCACTCTCATCTCAGGCAGGCTGTGCTTCAGTGGTATGTCTTCATCCCCCATGGCTGCCACGCTGACTTCCAGCCGTCATTCCTCTTTGCCGCAGTTTGGGGCCGAGCAGCAGGAGGAAGAGAAGCTGGCAGAGGAACTCCTTCCTGCTATGGCTTTTCTAGACCTGTTTTTTGTTTCTTTTTACCCCAGAACAAAGATCTTCACTTTTGTTGGTGGATACGGCCTCATTCTGTGCTCCTACCTCAGCCATGTGTTCAGTGTGGGGTCTGAAAACTTACAGTGCCATGTCTTTTCCAACCTATCCACGCTTCTGAGACCATTTTTCTCTTATTTTCTGGCTCTTCCCAGTCTTGATTCTTTCTATTTATTGCTCTTGGTTCTTCCAAGGAAGCTAATATTTCCACAGTCCATTTTTTTAACAAAGCAGCTCTCATGCATCTTTCAGTACTTTCTCATGCACGGTGCATCACTCCTAAATTTTCCACAGGGCCTTGGTTTCTTCCTGTCCCTCCTCAGCTTTTATCAAGGTTTGTTCTATTAGTGGTTCAGAAAAGGGACAATTGGGAAAAATTAAATTTATCTTAAAATACAGGTTCATGCTGTGCTTTTTTAAATTTTTTTTCCTCTGCCTTTTATATGTTGGATGCACTGTTGGTTTATGAACTTTTCTAAATAGCAGTTATGGGGGGTTTTAGACATGCAGAGGATTATTCAGAGTAATTCAGCCCAGCATCACAGTTCTTCCTCCCAGCTGAGGTCTCCTTCAGTGAGCACTGCCAAGGGGAAGAGATGCTCATTAAGAGCCTCTCAGCTGCCAGTCAGCCGGTCACAGGCAGCCGGCCCCCTTTATGTTGGAAAGAAATGGCTCATGGAGGAGCCTCGCTGCTGACGTCTCAGAGATCACAGCTGGGACCCTGTGGTCTGCTGGGTTTGGTTGTGGGGATGTGAATATTTCATGTCCTTGCCCTCGAGGTGATGCAATTGAGGCTGTTCTGCCCCAGAGGCTGGCAGAACCATGGTGGTGGGGATGTTCACCCAGCAATACCGTTGTACCAGGCAGGTTTGGGGTGTCATGAGATGAGGCTTTTGCTGGGACTCTGCACAGCTCTCTCATGTTAATTTGGTGCTTTCATCTCACCTAAGATCAGGGCTGAGAAATGCAAAGGCCTGTAAAAATAAAGAGCAAAAGGAGAGGAGGTTATTCCTGTGGGTTTCAGAGGCAACTGCTGCGGAAACAGCGAGTACCATTGTCCTCCTGACAGAAATGAGACCTTCATTTGTGATTTCAGACAAAACTGGAGCTGTGCAGTTTTTACATCTGCTGATCACGTCCTATCCACACTTTTGATCCTCTAGGAGGGTATTTGTCAAACCATGGGGCAGTGCCCACAGACTTGAGAAAATGGCTGTGAAACCACCAGGATTTCAAACACAAAACTGAAACTGCGCACATACACCTCGCCCCTCATATGCCCATACTAGTAAGCAAGATAAATGAAAATAGTAACCAAGCTTCCCAAGTTTTGCCTAATTTGTGTTGGATTTTACAGTAAAGTAATTATGGAAATGTTGTCTGAGCTGGTCATTTCTCGGAAAGGTTATGCAGCTCTCTAGTTAAAGCCCACTTTAACTGAGAAACCCTGCTCTAAAATTCCATCCTCTGCTCGAATTTGCATGAAGATATTCACTGACTATATCTGACTATGTAAGTTGAAGGAAGCACAGTAGTGTAAATAGCAGCAAACAGCCTTTAAGAGCTAGGGTCCCATTAAGTCCGGGCTAGCTGATGCTGACTTCTGTTTCGATCATCTCTCACATCCAGGGGCCAAGAGAAGGATTATGTTAAGCAGAGTAGTGCTGCTGGTGTTTGAAAATGGATTCCCTATGCCCAGCTCTTTTCTGTTTGCTTTCTGCAGACATTAGAGCAATGGAGCTTGGCTTGCATGAATGCCCATGGAAAGCCCATTTGAAGTTTGCACGCTTGAATACTGCCATATAGCAGAAGTGCTGGGCTGAGATGACAAAGCTCTACCAGAACCTCAAGCTTAAACTTGCCTAATGAGGGACAAAAATTCTTCATCCACCACTGCTGTGACCATTTCTTTGCATTCTGTGCTCTGCAATTAGGACATTTAAAAGGGACACTGCTTAATACAGAGGGGGTCCCAGTTTGCAGTTTTTCTAGAGCCTAGGCATGCAGGCAAGTGAATGAGCTTTTGACTGTGCCATTGGCAACCCAGCCTGGGGATCCAGGTGCTGTTATTTCAAGTGAATGTAATAAAAAGAAGATTTCATTTCAGCTTTGCACATAGACAGCAAAGATTGCAATACAACCACTTTTCCAGGGCTGAAGCGGGATAAAATTTATATTATCAACCCGAAGCTCTTCTCCTGATCACAAAATTTGCATTCCCGCAGATGGAGGAAAAAAACAACCCCATGTGACACTACTCATGATGAACTCAGCACTCTTTTGAACAGGCAGGTTGAAATACTTGTAGCAGACCCTTCACAGTCTATCTGACTAATAAATTGGACAAGTAAATTTGAATTACAAATAAATTAGAGGAAGCCACAATCAAGGTACTGACATTCAGCAAGTGAAAAAAGAAAGCTTTTGTGCTGGTAAATTATCTACTGCGAATTATTTACTCAGCTCCGCTGTGAAGAGCTCTCAGATGGGGCAGACAGAAGCAGGTATTTTGTTCGCTGGTTCAGGCATCTGGTCCTGAGAATCAATCTCTGACCACTGAAAAAAAACACTGCTGCCTTTTCAAGTGTCATTTATTCACTTAGATGCTTTTTTTCCAAGATGCTGCAGAGATTCTTGATTTCCATTTGTCTTTGTCTGGAGATGTGAAATAAGTTTGCCATATTGTCCATTTCATGCTAATTTCTCAATATATTCACATACTCATTTTGAATATGGGATTTGTGAAGGACTCTGCTGACTCTCAGACACTGCTGTTAAAAATGGAGATAAACCTGCTGAAGATAATTTAACTCTATTTCTGTATAGCAGGTAATATTAAAACTGATGGCATATGAGAGGAGCTGGGGGCTTCTATTCATTTTGAGTGCTTATAGCATTTCTGAAGAGCAGTGGTCCTTGGACAGATAGCGGGCACTCCTGGCTCCGATACTGTGCTGCCAACACACTCAAACTCTGCTTTAGATGTTGGAAGAGGTCCTGCCAGTCTGGGGCAAGCCATGCTGCTTTCAAGCTCTTCAAACAAGGAACAGAGCATTGTGATGCGGAGGTCAGGGACAACATAAAAACTGGGAGTGGAATAACATGTCCATAAAGGTACTCCCTGGGATACAGATGCAGACAAAACAGCATGTTTTAAACCTTCTGTATCTTCATCTTCCAATTTTATGTTCACTTTTTGTTGACACTGGGTTATTTTTAGGTCATTTTGGGAATACATATTTCTGCAAGAGCTATTTCTGGGCCCTCTCCCAAATTGGGAATTATAGTAACCTATACATCCCCCATGATGATGTACACCAAACAGCCATTGCCATTCTCTTCTGTGCTACAGCCCCGGGGGAGAAAACACATCTGTCTGTAGGAGAAAGGAGTGTAAAATAATGCCCATGCAAGGCTCTGGAAGAACCAGGCACATATCCCTGCTGGAAGAAGTACATGTGTACCCATCACCCAGCCAGGTTCTCCCTGTGCAGGTGTCAAAGCACTGGGAGCAGCAGGAGTGCTTTGGAGGTGGTAGGGAAGGACAAGGCGGTAAAATGTTGGGGTATGTCCCCCACTGCATCCTCAGAGCTGTTCTGCTCTGTGCTTTAGTGTGGGGAACAAAGCAGACAGGAGTTGTTCATGTACTGGGCCTCATGGAGCTCTCTGATAAAGCAGGCCCTGCAAACAACTGCCATAACTCCAGATGTTGTGGCTTGCAGGGTTTGGAAATTCCTTGTGTTAGAAATATTGGCCTGGGTTTGGAGTACTGGAATTTCATCTGGGAACATCTTTCCACTCATCATGAACCTATCAGCAAATCTGTGTTTCACTGGGTTTGGATTCACTTGCAAGGGCTTGATGCAGATGGAAAATACAATGTGGAAACAGATCCCAAGCACTGTTGGGGCAGGGCAGAAGCCTGGCCCTGCACACAGAAATGAATCGAGCCTCTTGCAGTTGATCTGCATTTTTTCAGGGCTCAAACTGTTCTGCACTTGGTGTGGCGGGGCACAGTGTTTTACTACGTGGCCAAAACTACAAAGCACAGTTGCTTTTCTCTCCTAATTACTGGTAATGCTCTAGACCTAATAAAGAGTAACTAAATCGCTTTTTGCAGCACCATCTTTTCCTGGTTTGGGTGTCAGGATTTTGCTGTATGGAACCTAATCATGTCTACAAGCCATGATGCCATCAACATTTCAGAGAGAATTTTTTTAGGGTAACATTTGTCCCCAAAGTATGGATCAGCTAAATTCTGCTGTATATAGGGGTCCAATTTTCCATTAAAAAAAAAAAACAATAGAGAAAAATAATTTAAATGCTAAATTAACCCCACACTAAAAGCAGTGTTTCAGCCCAATGCCTCCTCGACGTCCAGAACACATTTTGCTAAGAGAGAGTTTTTATAAGGAATCTCTGTCAAAGTTGATCTATTATCTGATAGATAAGTAATGGGCTTCATCAGTCATTTTTATCCATGGGAAGGGGCAAAGGAGGGAGGAAGGAAGTGAGTCTGTTGGAAGGCTGTCCGTTGGAAGCATTACCCAGACAGTGAGATTGCATGTCTGCATGCAGACTTGAAAAGACACAGATCATCAGATACCATTGCATGCCTTTGAAAATGGGTCGTAAACATTAGAGGAAAGGATACAAGGACAAAGGGAGAAGCAGAGGTTTAAACTACAGAGGTTATTTAAGTGTGTATATGTATGTGTATATGTATTTGTGTGTGTCTGCATATGTGATAAACAAGCAGGATAAAGAACTTTAATCTGTCAAACAATGATATTGATTTAAGGACTTATTTGTAACAATATTGCTTGACACTCCTCTGCCTTCCTCCTGGAAGCTGTGCTGGGAGCTATATTAAAATACACTCTACAGTAGCTTCTAAAATACATGGGGGAGCTGAAAAGGCATGGAGCAGTGGGAGCTGTACCAGATAATGCGTCTCCCCATAGCAGTAGCTTGACCTGTTCCCAGATCCTGGAAGACAGCTGTCTGCTCCATGAGGTTGTCAGCATGCTCCTGACCTGGGACAAAGAACTCTCCCTCAATCAGCTGATGGCACGGTTTAGAAGTCAGCATGGGTCTGAGACAACAGGCAGTTTGGGTGCCACAACTCCTTTCTTAGATGACCTTGCTTAGGAGGTGATATGTTTCAGCACATGAGCATCACACATATGACGAGATGCCTTCCAAATGAAATCTCATGATTTTCATTGTCATCCTTGCAAACACCACCACCAGCTTCAAGGTAAAAAATGATCAACAAAAGCATCTTTGTGGCATAGAGGTGGTTTTGGCTGCTGCTCCCTTCTCTCCTCATCTCATACTTGGGGAAGTGTTTAAACCAGTAGCTGTATTTGGTAACACTCCTTTGAGAAAATGAAGTGAAGTAACTGGAATTTAAGGAGCTGGTGAATCATGGCAGCAGTAGATTTCTAAAACCTCTTTGAATATTACTGTCCATTACAGGGCTTTATTCCTTCTGTGACCCAGGGGCAGGAAATGGGAACACAATAAGAAAATAAGTTTGTTCATATCGCAGGAAGCCAGAAGCCAGAAGCCAACACAAGCAAATATCACATGCAAAGTCCTAACCCAGAGTGATGTATCAGAACCACATGATGCTCAGACCCCAGCAGAAATAAAGATGTTAGTCTGAATTAACTGAGAAAATAGGGAGTATTTCTGAGTCATTTGTTCAGTGCTGTCTTCATTAGAAATGTTGCTGCTCTCCTCCAAATTATGTAAGCATGTGTCGTGGCTGGAAGGTAAACAGTGTGCGCTCAGTGCTCGGGCATCTCGTCTGTGGAGGGAAAAAGGAGCCCTGTGAAAGATCTTCCGCATGCCGTGGGAATTTAGCCTTGATCTCCTGAGGTCTCAAAGGGAGAAATATTTTGCATATTGAAGGGTGCATGGAGCCCACCAAACACATGTACACCCAGATTCCCCTATGTACTTTCCTCTGAACAGACTGTAATATTAAGAATAATCTGCAAAACCATCACACACTGTAGGTTGTAAGCTCAACCTCAGCTTCAGTTACTCATCAGGTCTTTGCAGTCACAGAGGGATGATCCACCAATAATTCCATATTGGCTCAGTCTCTTTTCTCTGGTTGTGACCTATTCCTCTCCAATGCAACCATGCAAAAAGAGCAAAAGATTTATTCCAGTTCTTGGGGCACTGAATTTTTCAGACATCTGATCCTCTCCTTCTGGAAAAGGGGATAGACACTGTGTGCTTTATTTCTGGAAAAGAGGAAACAGTAAAAAATCAGAAGGCAAAAAGTAGTTTTATTTGTGCTTTCATCCTCCCTCTCTCACTGCAATCTTCAATGTAAGGAAAGAAGTATTGGTCTCATGGGATGTGTCAGCACATCCCAGCTGAGCAATACCTGAAGAGAGAATCCATTGAAGACACGGAAGCCCCTGGCAGCCTCGGTTGAGGACCACCAGGCTGGTGAAGGAGTGTGCTCTGTCTCTGCATGACACAACAGCTGGGGGGAGCAGTAGCTCCTGTACAATCTGCCTGCATTTGTATAAACACCATAAAGCTTTCTTGTCTCCTCCACTCCCAGGCCTTTCTCCCACTCTGCTGGCTACAATGCAGCCCCAAGGCTGTTGATAAGAGCATCAGTTTTCTGTAGACTGTTCACCAGATGTGAAGAGATAGATGGCAGGCTGGCCAGGGGAGCCTGCAGTCCAGGCTCTCCATGAGGTGACCACAGACGGACTCCAGAGCATCTCTTTCTCTCCTGCCAGGTGAATGTGACAATCGTCAGACTCAGCAGGACCATTCTGAAGCTGCAATACATGGGATCAAGGATTAATACCTTCTTAAGGCAAACTGCTTATCACATTGCAAGTGATATTTTCCTAGCAGATGGGCTTAAGTACCACTTTTAAAGCTACTGTAACAGCAAGTGACATAGGGAGGTTACAGAGCCACAGAACAGCTTCAGACTATTACTATTATTTACATTGCTGAGTGCAGTTGTTCTAGTTTCAAGAGGAAAGGCTGATGAAATTTATTGCTCTACTAATAATCTTCAGCATATCCTTTTTCACAGATCCCTCTTGCGTGTCTCTTTAAAACGCATGAGATTATCTGTTGCCTGTTAATAGAAAGCAGTTTATTTTGAAAGAGGATGAAATGACTGATTTTTGTTCCCATGAACTCTATGAGGAATCCAACAAACCAGATGCAGATGGATCAATACGGGCTGTTCTTTATTTATCACCCCCTGTCTTCCTCACTTTATTTTTATGGCTATTAAAGATGCTATCATTGATATACCGTTTTTGACTGTCTCAATATAATGTATACACTGGACAATGCTGCCATTGATATTAATGTAAAATGCTGGGGTATTGAATGACCTAAGAAAGCAGTGCAGCCTGTCTTTCATCTCCGCAGCACTAGATTTAGCCAGGGCTGGATCTCTAGCGAGTAACATTTCTGTTATGCTCCTTGAGGTGCAAGGGAAGTTTGATCTTTGCTCAGAGTATTTCTGCACTTTCAAGTGCTTGAATTCTCCTTTAGGTGGGACTTTAGCCGGCGAGTTCGTGGGCTCTTTGCTTCATTAAAATCATTCCCTTTGGGCTTGTGATCACTATGTAACACTGCAGTGCTTGACTACAGCCCTTTGATGATGTGATTTCAATTAAAACTCACTAGTCTCTACAGATGAGGGGGAGTCATGCTCCAACATCAGTAAACAACTGATGGGAGCTGAGTAAATCTGGAGTTTGACGTGGCTTATCCTTGCTTGCACTAGCTGACAGCATCATGTCACATAGTTTGACTCTTGACAAGAGAATTAAACCTGGTTATGGAAGCATGGGTATCAAAGATGAGAGTGTCCATGCTGCAGTCCTGATTGCAAATGCTGGACAACATAGTCACCTTCAAGATAGTTTTAAACGATCCAACCTGAGTTGGGTAGCAGTCTGGAGATGGGAAATCAAATTAAGCAATGACTAGACATCCCACTACTTGGGGATATTTACAGCCTGCCATGTAATTTCAGTTTAGGATCTGAAATTGGACTGAAATTGGACATGGAAAGCTTGCTTTTTCCAGGCAAGTCAGCTCAGCTTCTGTTAAAAGCAAAGCAAAGGAGAACAACGCCCCTATATTTACTAAAAGCAGCTTCACCGGCACTCCTGCAGCAAGATTTGCCTCAGATGTCAAAATGAGAGTGTGATGCTCTTGTAGGTCTGGCACCAGGTAAAGAGTGCTGTGTAGCTGGGAAACTGGTCTATCTAGGCAGCCTGTATTGATTGAGTCAATCCTTGCAGATTTAATAAGAAGAAAATTAATCCCTTTGCCCAGCTAAATCTGGGTTAAACAGGTGCAAATCCAGGGCTAAAGCCTTACAATAGAAGGAAATATTATTCTAGCAACTCAATTTGCTAAAAGCAAATGGTGTGGCATTTAAATTGAGGCATCTATCACCAGCAACCCAGCACCTCCAACCAGTTTCTCACCTTTACATTTGAATGCAGTGAAGGCAGAGGTACTGCATTTACAATTATAGCAGATGACTTCATCCCTCTGAAATGACTCTAAAAGATTAGAATTCATAGATTATTTATTAACTCTTAGTGAATGTATTTCCACAATGGGAACAACATATTGCATCAATGTCTAGTTCCACAGTTTGACTATTTTAATTAAGAGGGAAATGTACACTGCTGTAAGGAATTCAGCCCACATGCCATTGTGCAAGACTTTTCCCTCACTGTTTCCTTTTTAGTACAAAGCCTTTGTCCCTTTAAACTCAAGTTAATAACAGTGATCATAACACTGGAATCTTCCCGTGATAACTCATGAATAGCAGTTCTAGCTAAAACAAGGCTGTTCAGCCAAGCCATCCAAAACAGGCAACCCAATTGACTCGTTTTGATCACAAGTGTCTGATTCACAGGTTGGCAGAGAGACCTGTGGCAGAGCGGGACTGGTAGCCTAACCCGAACACTCCTGCTGCCTAGAAAACAAAAAAGCATCTCATGTACGCTCATGACAACAACTGCAACATATCCAGAATTGTTTTATTTCCTTGCTGGATTTTGTAGCAAATCTCTCCCCTACTAAAGCCTGCACTCAGTTTCTGGGTAGTAAAACAGCAAACCTTAGAAGAGATAAAAAAAAAAAAAATGAGACAAGCATAAATACTCTGTTCCAGACCTCCAAAACAGGTGCCAGTTCAGATGAAATGTAAAGCTGTCCACAGCTAAGTGGACAGTTTTCCAAGGAAGGCTGAGAGGGATCAAGGATCGAGTAGATGAGGAGTCAGACTCAGCCTCTGAGGGAGGAATGCTGGCTCTTTCCAACAAAGCTGGGGAATGAGAAGGAGGTAAACACAGCCCCGAATGCCTGCAGTAGCTGATCAGCACCAGCACACCACCGAGCCACAACCAGGGCTCTTCTGTGGGAAAAGGTGGGGATCAAAGTCAGGAGACAGAGGGAACTGCATTGTGATTTAATTTGACAATGTGCTGTCCCAACAGAAAAAGAAAACAACGTAATTTAGATGCTGTCAGGACAGAATGTCACCTTTAAAGAAATGGAGATCTAATTATCAGGATATTGTTTGGGAGACCTGGTATGGAATAATTCACAGACACAGTGAAGAATTAAATTCTTTCAAAGCCATATGAACAGCTAAGTTAAATGCATCAAACTTAATCATTGGGCATTTAAAACTACACTAGATAATGCTTTTAGGCTTGGTGCAAAATGTTATTACATGCAACTACACTAAGGACTAATTTCACCTCAGTGTTCTGTTTCATTAAATAACAAGACTTCTATGGTGCCATCCTTGAATGATAAGGCATATCTGCAAAATGCAGCAAGAATTTGCAGGATAACTCATATACGTTTAGGATAATTTGAAAGGCGTCAGAACTAAGAACCAGAAAGAAGACCCACTGAGTTCATGTCAGGCTATTACAACAGGACTTGTTCTGTTAAATAACCGAGTTGCTTTTTTAAACTCTTGCACTTCACTTTTATAGCGTTGAACTCAAGAGCAGTGTATTACCAGAAATCACCAAGCCGGTCTGAAAAGGAACTGACTTTAAGCTTTGTCAAATGGAGTGTGAGACTCAGGTTCCAAAAATACATTCATTATTTTATATTAAACATAAATTTCCTTTTGGAAAGCTCCTTTCACAATTCACTGAGAATTGTCATAGAACGTCTTGTTCCAGAAATTTTCACATCCCAAATTTTCCCCTTTTTTTTTGGAAAAAAATATTTTTGCACATTTGGACAATGGTTAGGACAGGCAGCAAAACTTAGTCATACTTATTAAACAAAGCACTAAACAGCTCCATGGTTAATCCTTTGCTGGTTGCTACAAATAAAGTTAGTTGCAGTGCTGAAAAATTACAGTTAATTACAGTTAAGAAAGGCAGCTGTGGAATCTGGTCCCACCTAGCTTAAACCCTCATCTTTTCTCTGGGCCAAATCCCAAAATCCTTTTATGCAGTTTTTTATTTCCTCAAATTTCCTTTATCTTCTAGCTTAAATTCTATGCATACAACATAATGACTGCTGAGGTGGAGTTATGCGGCATGCTGGGAAAGGAACTCTGAGCTAGCAGTAATTTGCATGTTTAATTAGCTATATAATCAGGACACTGGGGCAAGGCTTTTTTTCCAAGGAAACATCCTTCATCTGGATATGTCCCATTGTCAAACCTAGAAACTTCTTGTGGAAACGTATGTGTCTCCCGAGTCCGGAGTGGAAACTTCCACCTCACAGTAGTGAGTAAGGCACATTCTCCCCCAACCAGGAATTTGGGCTGAGCAGGCATTTCCAGCTTCATCTTTTGCCTTCAGAGGGCTCTCCCCAGCAGCTCTTCCAAAGTGGACACATTTCCACTCCTCCTGCTCTTGCCCTCATGGAAGAAATAATTTACTAGGAAAGCTTCTCCAGCTCAGTGATCATTAGGTGAACCGACAAATAAAATGCTTGGCTGGCATGTTCCAGTATGAATCGGGTACTTCAGAGATGAGAATGCAAATCTCTCATGGTCCAGGTGGCAGCACTGGGGCATGCCATGTTTTGTTTTGGGACACTATTGGCACTCCCTCCTCTTTCTAACAATCAGAAAATAATCAGTCTCTTCTGAGGAGCAGTCCAGCTATGTCTGCAAGTTCTTCCCCCCACAAAATTCACAGCTAAAGCCCAGGCTAAAGCACTCTTGTTCCTGCTAAGACAACAGCAGATTAAATAGGATGAACTGATCGGTTGTACTTTCTTGTAAAGTTATCCCCAGAGATAAATGTACAATGTTGTTATGGAGGCTGTGGTGGCGTCTGCAGCGTAACTAAGGCTGACAGACTGCTTGCATGTGGGTGGCTGTCTCCTTTCCAGCTGTGACCAGCTGAATTATATCACCTGTCCCACTTGATATATTAGGATATGCCCAAACTCAAGATGCATGTTGCTGCAATAGGGAAATTAATGTCCACCACTGGAGGCAATTAATAATGATTAGGAGCAAAACAGCAGGGTTAAATCTGTGCATTTAACAAAGTGTTCATACAGCTTTTTTATACTATACTTCAGCCACCAGGTTCTCTCAAATTTCTGCTCCTTTTGGGGGGAGGGCTGGAACAACCTTAATTAATGTGTAAACTTAGTTGAAATGTCAAAGTTATTTCAGTGAGACATGTTTATTCATTACTTAATTCCAGCTTGAGCCCCAGTAGAGGAAAGCATCAAACATGCCTATGTGAAGAAGTCTATAGAGAAAACTGTTAACATTCATTTCTGTGTCCTTTTCATTCAGAACAACACAGCTCTAGGTATTCATGTTTGAAGTCACTGCATCTCTTTGATTTCTGGACTCTTCAGCTAGTGTACTAAAAAGTGGCAGGAAATTGGCACACAGAAAATTTGCAATGCTCAGTTTAGTTCTGCTCCTTAATTACCATAGAAAATGGTGAGTGATGGGTTATTAATTTCTCTTTTGTGGCCACAACATGATTTCAGATATGAATGTTGGGCATCTAATAGGAACAGGATGTTCTTGCATATTTTAAACCTCCAGGATACAGGAAACCTTGTGGTATGTAGTGCATTATGAATCTCTGTAAGAAAACACATAGTACTGCCAATTCCAGGCATTCCAAAACTGATGATAGAGGTTTCTAAATGCCTAAGAATTTCTTTTGATGCAGTTTCAATAATAGTGAGATTCCTTAGAATTCCCAAGATTTAAAGAATACATGCACATTCATAGTTCTTTTCTCTGCCTCTTGTTTATTTATTGCCTTTTTGACATTTTCACACCTTCCTTTGAAACTATAAAGATTTGAATCTTGGGGGGAGGGTGGGATGAATCCAAGACAAAGAAGACTATGAGAAAAACATGATGATTGTCATAAACTAGGAAGACTGCAACGGGGTGTATGATGGCAGGTAAAGGACTTTATTAACCTCAAGTCAACTTCATCTCTTTGTTGTGTTACACAACAATTTTCACCAACACTGAGGGACAAAGGTCATAGATTTCACCAAACCCAAGAGTTTGACCCTTGGCAGTCAGGGTGGGGATGATGATGAGCTATCACATGTAAAAAATATTAGTAAGTATTCATATTTTCCATATTAGCTGTATGTTTCCAAGTTTCTTATGTAATAAAAGGGTTCTGGAACTACCTCTCCATTTTCCACGGAGAAATGCCTGGGGCCTATGGTTATGTCATTTGCAGAATCCCTGAATTTTACTTTCTGCCACATGCTCTGTATGTAACCTCAGGTTCAGTATAAATATAACGCAGAAGCACTCTTCAAAATGAAAATTTTACAAGTTCAGCACTGATGCGCCTCACAAGTCTTGTGTGTTCACCAGGTACACACTGCCCAAATTAGGTTCTTCATGTGAATGAAACTACAGAAATTCTTTTGCTACTTTCAGGTAAGGAATCATACATTTGTTCATCTAGAAGTGTAAGAAAAGACTTTTACTGGAATTTACTACACCTTCAGCTGCAAACTAATGGTTGGTAGGGAAAGCAACTTCATCACTGTGAGATGTTGGATTTTGTGGAGGTTTTGCATGCTTTGCTTGATTTCACAGTGGATCAGCGCTATGTTATTTAACTTACATTCAGTCCCGAATAGAGAATTGTCAGACTTTTTTCACTTGCTGGGAAAATTATGCATCTTTGGTGTTTACAATGACAAGCAAAAAAAAGCCCTACAAAATGCATTTCACTGAAAATAGTCAAGAAGGAAAGAGAACCTGTCAGGTTACTCGAAACATATCCATTTCTGGCATAGTAATACAAAAATCAAAGTAAAAACAAAAAAGAAGACCAATAGGCCATGCCAACTGAGCTAGGAAGAGACAGCAGAAGTGCTCAGTGGACACGATACTGTCCTCATCAACTTGGCTCGAGAAGAGTATTTGCTATTAGATGTATACTCCTGCATAAAACATGGTGTTAATGACTACTCTGAACTGGCTCCTTCTTGTGAAGAGGAAATGGTACTAACAAGACAAATTGGCTATAAATTTTATTTCAAGACCAAAAAGGGAGATCTGAAAGGGATGCGATACTGACCTAAGACATTTCCTCTCCTGTGAGAGGGAGGACTGTCATGAAGGATTTCACATTCAAATTGTTGTTGACTGCACAGAAAAGTGATGATCTTTAATGACTACAGCCATATTAATCAAAGAAGAGATCTACTCTGTACAGCGTGCCAGTTTTGAAGAAAGTAGCTGATGACAGAGGTCAAAAATAAAATAAAATTAAATTAAATTAAAAAAAAAATCAGGAAAAGAAATAATCCTTTCAACTATATGAAAGGAAATTTTGAATTGCTTCAAGTATTCTACCTAATTTTCTGTAAATCTAGGCTCCCTTGCTGACATACTGGGAAAATAACCAAGAAAAGTTGCATAAATCTTAACATGGTTCCATGAAAACAATGACAATAATAGTAATGATAATTAAAATAAAAAATAATGAATTTAAATCTTTCCAGGGCCAATTGATTTCAGGGTAGGCCTGCTTTTTTGTGACAGTTGTTACCATGAATCCATGGGTTACTTGCTTTGTCCCAAGAATTGTGTTCATTTGCTGAATTAGTCTTCAGTATACAAATGAAATCATAGGCAGTTAGGTTTTCTATCTGAAAGTTAATTTTCTCTGCTGTTATTATTTTGACTTAGTTGACTATCAGCAATTATTTATATCTCTCTAACCTAATCAGTTTCAACACATTTTTCTGCAGTACTCAACATTGGGTGGCAGGAGAAAAGCTATTATTTTAGATGCTGCTTTATTGGACAACAATAACAAGCATATAGGGAATAACTGCTTAATTTTGTTGTTGGTTTTAAGTTATGAACTGTAGCAGGCTGGGCTGGACCCAGGAAAGGAACAGACATCTGTTCACAGGTCCTCAGGCTACATTTGCTTGATCTTTCTTTATCACAGTGCCTTGATCTAGGAACAAGGAGTGTTCTGTGCAGCTGGAGGATGGAAACACTGTGATGTTTTTTACTTTGTCCATTGATCTGAGCACAACTGTACAATGAGTTGAAGGGTTCCAGTGTGTCACACAAATCTCAGTGAAATCGACTCTCATTTATTTCGTTATTTGGCTATTTATCGTTACCCTCTTTTTTCCCTGCAGGTCTGAACATGTCACGTGGGTTCACACTAGCATTTTTCAAACACTGTGCCTTGTAGCTGTGTTAATAAAGCAATGGTCAGCTAGTACCCTGATTTTGGATTATTTCTTTTTTTTTTCCTAAAAATAAAATCGTGCCAGATGTTTATTTAGAAAACTGGTGGAACAGACTGAGAGTAATTCCAGTTTTTCTGCAAGTGGAAATTGGAATTCATTATTACTGGGCACTAAATGTTCGGATACCTTTCTGAGGTCCTTAAATCTATTTCATTTCCATGTTGACAGAGATATTAGACAGCTGTTGGAAAATCTGTCCCTTCTTTCAGTACTACAAAAAGAAAGCTTTCCGTTTAACTTCCAGGGGTCAGTAAAGCTCTTTAATGTACCAATCAGTGTTGAGCGAAGTGTGGGAAAGTATAAGAAAGAATTATTTCACTTTAATTTTCATGTGAAATTTTGTCGGTTCTTCCAGCTTACCAGTGGCACTTCTGCCCATGTTCATGGTAGGCTGGAGGGCTGAAGTACATTTTCTGAATGGTTGCCCTAAGGGCTGGGATGCAGCAGGCACATTGGTGGCAGATTTGGCAAGGTCAGGGGAGGTTTTGCTTTCTGCAGACTTTCCAGGCTGGAGAGGGAAAGACTCCTTGCTCTGCCTAGGGGTAGGACAAGACTGCTCGACCCTTCCCAGCCACACTCTGGGGACTGAGAAACTGCAGTGCAGTTTTTTTTCCTCAAAGTATCTCAAGTCTCTTGCTTTTTCATGGTGTGAACAGCATCCTAGCAGAGATTGCCTTGTGGCCATCTCCTCTCTCACTTGCAATCAAGCGATGTCACTATGGAAACCACTTGCATGGAAGAATAACATTAGGGAGGGCAGTCTGTGTTGTTAGCTCTCTTTAATGCAATATGTGTCTTAGTCTTTCCTCCCAAAAGTGGAATTAGTGTCTGGCTTTGCTCTTTATGGGAGCTCTCCCATCCCAGCTGTTTTGCTTCCCCATTTCCCCAGGCCATTCTTGCCTGACACCTGATTTTTCTTCCCGTCAGTTGGCTCTCTAAGAGCTTACATTCTTGCTCCCTGGGTATTTTACACAGCTAGCTCTGCTATCCCTGGCTGCTCCTGCCCCTCTCCTGCTTGCAAACTGTGCTGACAAGATCCAGGCACACTGGTGTCTTTGCCCTCAATAAAAGCATTCCTCTTTTCCTTTTCTTCTTCTTATGGCCCCAACTGGGGCATCTCAGTGGTGTCCTCCACCTTCTATCCAATTGCTCCATCACAATTTCAAGGTCTTCCTAAGAAAACACTGTCCAGGTGACCACCAGAGTGGCTGCAGAGAAGGAAGACCTGACTTCATCTGAGCCTTGAGGCTGGCTTTCAGCAGTTTTAACCAAGAGACATTGCCGCACCTGCCTCCCAGGGTGTGGAGCTGTTGCTGTTGGGAAGTGTAACTGTAGGTATACACCTGGCTGTCACAGGACATTGCTAAGATTGTTTGCTGTGCTCTCATATAACATTCAGCATACCAGGAAAGGATTTTCTGTCTCTTCATTTACCAGCTGATGTTTGGGTTTTTTCTTTCACATTCTCTACATCAGAGTTAGTTGAGACTAGAGCTTTTTACACTGCTCAGTAGCCTTCTTCAGATATGATAGTATATTTTGCGTCCATTTACATACTATAACACTGCAGCCCCCTTACTTTCCTGGAAAACAAACAATAATTCAGAAATGCATGGCTGAAAAAATATGTGCATGGTGGTAACTACTAACAAGCAGAGGACCTACTGGGTGCTCTTCCAACCCTCAGCCCTCAGCAGAGCCATAGATCCAAACCTCCATAAAGCTCTGTGTCCCAGTTTAGCCATTTGTAAAGCATATATAACACCCCTTTCTAAGAGAGGAGTAAGAGGCTGTACAGCTCCAGTCTCCATGGATGCAGGGTTGTAGATCAGCATGAAGTGCTATTATAACTAATAAATGTTAAATGATGCCTTTTTTGACAGGTGATTTCATGAGTTCATATTCTGAACAGGACTTGCAGGGATATTTTATGATAATTTTCC
>JAOEHX010043188.1:10843-32208 GCA_025448015.1 Bolborhynchus lineola | reverse complement strand
CGCTGCCCGCAGGGCCCGACCTGCGGCACTTCCTGAGGGGAGCCGCCGAGGGGGAGCCGGAGCCGGGCCCTGCCCCCGGCGCCGGGAGAGGTCGGTGCGGCTGCGGTTGGGGCCGGGGGTGCGCGGAGTCCGTGCAGCGTGTGCCGGGCAGAGGGTGCTTTTGGGGCACGGGAGGGTTGGGTGAGCCCAGCTCGGTGGTGGCTCCCCGCTGGGAAGCTGGGCTGGGGACCCGGCTGCGCTGGCGCCTCTGTGCTGGCTGGGGCAGAGCTTCCCGGCTGTGGTGCTCTGGGAAGGGCTGGTGGTGCACTGGGTGTGTGTCCCAGCAGTGAGGTAGCTGCTGCTGCTCTGCAAGCCACAGCCCAGACCTGTCCTGGTGCGGTGATGTGTTCTGAGGCACTCGCGTTTCTCAGTCGTCTTTGGCCCTTTCGGGGCGGGCTGCAGGTGAAGGCAGCCTTGGTGCTGCCCGCCTGACTCTCCAGTGGTGGGGCTGAAGGTTCCTTCCTACAGGGAGGGTGGCAGGAACAGGCTGTAGATGGGAGCCGGGGCAGGCTCCCGTGTCACAGCGCCTGTGTTGCAGTGTACCTGGAGACGTACGGCTGCCAGATGAACGTCAATGACACAGAGATCGCCTGGGCCATCCTGCAGAAGAACGGCTACACCAGGACAAAGCAGCTGGATGAGGTGAGGCCCGTTGGCAGCGCTGCTGCTGCGCCTGCGAGTCCCAGCCTTTGTCTGGAGCACAGCCCTGGGGGGTGTTGGGGTTTTTGTAGTAGGAGTTCTGTGGAGTGAAGGGAACATTTAATAAGTGTGCTGGAAAGCTGTGGGCTGGCTTTTAGCTTTCAACTGCTGGGCTCTCTCTCAGTTGGAGAGGAATTGGACACAGTGGGATGCTCCTGACTCCTCTTTGAGTCAACTTCTCTCGTGCAGTAGAAGGCTCTGCTGATCTCCTGTTAGTTTCTTGCACCTTTTTTGTTGAAACCCACCACATCCTTGGGCACATCCTTCCCACTGCATTAAGTGATTTTTCCAGTCTGCCTCCTCAGGTTCCCCCTGCAGGGGGTGAGCACTTAGCGTTTGGCTGTTACAGGTTCTTCTCCCTCTTCTGTTGTTCAATCCAGGCAGATGTGATTCTCCTGGTCACCTGTTCCATCAGGTAAGGAAGCTTCCATCGCTGCTGCTTTGGGACAGTTTTGGGGGAATTGCCATTTGAAAGCCAAGTTGATAAATGTGCTGTGTGAGAAGAGGAGGATGCAGATGTGAAACTACCTGGGTAGCTGAGGGTAGAGCTGACTTATGCTGGGATGTGTAATGTTACTTGTGCCATGAATTGGTTTTCTGTGTAGTGGGAAAAAGCTCTTCAGTGTTGGGAGCCCTGTGAGCAGGCCATGGGCAGTTGCACACCTGCACAGTTTGGTGCATTAATGATAATGATTATTTCTTTTATGTACTATTCTGTCTTCTCTGGAAGTGACTGTCCCTAATGCAGGCTCTGTACCTCAGAAACAGGGAGCACATTTAGGGGCGATTTGGGTATGAATTACAGAGAACTTGGCTTGTTTTCTGTGAATGCAGAGGATACAGCGTGCTCACTGTCACCCGCAGGGTGGCTCAGCCAGGTGTTGGCTGGCTCAGCCAGGCTTTTCCTCCCCAAGAGCTTAGTGCCTGAGCTGTTTCTGCAGTGCAGCTGCTCCTGAGTGAGAAAAACGATAGTAGGTTAAGAGGGTCAAGACAGAATCCACACGGCACAGATGACACTTTCATGTGGTGGATGGTTCCCTGGCTTTAGCTGCATTCTCCTCTCCAAGCACTTGGGCTGCTTCAGGCCGGGGGCTGTTCAAGTGCAGCAGTTGGACTAACATCTGTTTTCCTGGCTGACAGGGAGAAGGCAGAGCAGGCCATCTGGAACCGCCTGCGGCACCTCAGGGCACTGAAGGCCCGGCGGCAGCAGCAGCAGGCTGGCTCTCCCCTACGCATCGGGATTCTGGGTACCTGTGCAGCAGTGGGCAGCACACAGTGTGTGCCACTGCCCCTTGTGCTTTGTTTCCTCCTCCCCTCAGGCAGCAGCAAGGCTTTGCTGTAGGGCAGAAGTAGCCAGCAAAAGGGTGCAGAGGTGCAATGGAGGGTGGTGCTTTCTCACAGGGACCTTTCTCCTTTGCTGGCAGGATGCATGGCTGAGAGGCTTAAGGAGGAGATTCTGCACAGGGAGAAGCTGGTGGACATTGTGGCAGGCCCTGATGCATACCGAGACCTTCCCCGGCTGCTGGCCGTGGCAGAGTCTGGCCAGCAAGCTGCCAATGTACTGCTGTCACTAGATGAGACCTATGCAGACATTCTGCCTGTCCAGACTAGTGCAGGTGGCACGACAGCATTTGTGTAAGTACCTCCTTTTCGTGTGCGTGTTTCTGTGGCTCTGGTTTGGAAATGCTGCTGTACAGAACAGACATGTCAGTGGCAGCAGCTACCCAAGAGATGTGATGCCTGTTTGTGCTCGCTCCCAGCAGCCCAGAAGCATGAGCCTACCAGACTGAGTGTTTGCTGCTGCTCCACTGTGTTACTGAGCCCTGGAGAAGCTGCCTGTGCTCTGCCTGGCTGGGAGCTGCTCATGCTCTCTGTGGAGAACACTGCTTGTCTAAGCCTGGCACAGCACCGAGTGATTCCTGTCCCACTGCTGTCTGTACCTTTCTGAAGCCTGCGCCTCTCTCTCCTCATCCCTTCTGCCATATCCTGTCACACATTCTACTATTTAATTCTTCTAATCCTCCATGAGCTGTAACTTCTGTTGGTTTCATTTCCATTTGTTTAGTTTTGATAGTAGGACTCCTAAACTTGAGATCAGCTTCTTCTCATTGTGGCCATAGAGACAGAGGGACAGTATCACCCTCTGTAAGAGCAGGATGCAGAAGGATCTGTGATCCCTGCCAGGCTGTGGCGCAAGTCTGTGCCTCAGCAGTTGATTTTCAAGTTTCTGGGAAACGTGCATGAAGAATGAGGAGGTGTTGGCTGGGGGTGAGCAGAAGCCACAGCTGGCAGGAGCGGTGTGTGAGAGTTGTATTCAGAGCTGGTCTGTGTGTACTGCACCCTGCAGGTGTCAATAAAGGCAGTGGTTGATGAAGCAGGGCTGGATGCAATGGGGATGACTCTTCTGGAGTGATAGTGGAATGACCTGTACTTGCGCTTGGCAGATCTATCATGCGGGGCTGTGATAACATGTGCAGTTACTGCATCGTGCCCTTCACCCGTGGCCGGGAAAGGAGCCGCCCCATTGCGTCCATCCTGCAGGAAGTGAGGATGCTCTCGGATCAGGTGAGGAAGAGCCTCCCCCCATCTTGTCCGAAGCCATGAAAGAAGGGCTGGTTCTCAGTGAAGGTGTTTCCAGTGGTACCTTTAAATGCACCACCTTTATCTGCAGAGATGAGATTACTACAGGGTTCCACCAGTGGCTTTTTGATTCCCCTTGTAATACTCTGAGCCAGACAGGGAAGGGAGGGCTTCCTTTGGAGGCTGCTCCTGGAAGTAAGAGCAGAAGTGTGGCTGCTTACAGTGTAGCCATCCTGACCGGGTTATGGTGGTTTCTCTCTCTTTTTTGTTGTAGGGGGTGAAAGAAGTGACCCTCCTGGGTCAGAACGTCAACAGCTTCCGAGACACATCTGAGGTGCAGTTTCAGTCGGCTGCAGCCCCAGGCCTCAGCCGTGGCTTTAGCACAGTCTACAGAGCCAAGCCAGGAGGTTTGCGCTTCGCACATCTCCTGGACCAGGTGTCCAGGGTTGATCCAGAAATGAGGATCCGTTTCACCTCCCCACACCCCAAGGACTTCCCTGACGAGGCAAGTGTAAAATAAACACCTGGACCACTGCGGGCAGGCTCCGAACTGCCACGTGGGGCTGTGCTTCCTTCCCAAAGGGAATGCTGAGCCCCAGAATGGGAACAGCAGCTCCTGGGAGGAGGAATGTCTGTGCTAAAGCTGTCAGGTTTGCAGTTTGCTGGCTTTCCCCTTGGCATCCTGGTAGAGTTGAGCTCTCTGTGATGTTGCCTCCTTACTGCTCATTGCAGGTCCTGCAGCTCATCCAGGAGCGACACAACATCTGCAAACAGCTTCACCTCCCAGCCCAGAGCGGAAGCACACGAGTCCTGGAGGCCATGCGACGCGGGTGAGTCCTGTGCCCTGCCCCTGCTTCTGGCTGCTGCTGTCTCCTCACCGATCACGGGTTTCTGATGAGCAAATCTCTGTGTTCTTCATTGCAGATACACAAGAGAAGCATATTTGGAGCTTATACACCATGTGCGTGACTCCATTCCAGGTAAGTGTTCCCTGTGGCTGGTCTGAGCTCAGCACAGCTGTATCTTACTGTCTTTTCTCAAGTGGACCCTACTTCTCTTCTTTGAGGAGGTGTAAAGCTGTGTCTCTCTTACAGGGGTGAGCTTAAGCAGCGATTTCATCACCGGCTTCTGTGGAGAGACAGAAGAAGATCACCAGCAGACTGTGTCTTTGCTGCAGGAAGTCCGCTACAACGTGGGCTTCCTGTTTGCCTACAGCATGAGGCAGGTGAGTGCAGGACCTGATGGGGCAGACTTGTTACCTCTGGGCATCTCACCCAGCTCCTGGGTGCTGTTTCTCCCCATAAGACATTGTCCTGCAGAGACCTGGCTGTGGGTATGTTTTTACTTGTCAATGAGAAATTGTGCTGATGGAGCTGAGCTGGAGCCCAAGGACACAGACTCTGTCAGTTGGGTCTGGGGAGAAGTGGGGAATTTTCAGAAGGCATTTCTGTGAGAAGAGTGGGTAGTTGACAGGTCTCCAGTAGAATCCTCTTCAATCCTCTCAGTGTGATGCTGATGGGGTAGAGGACAGGAGGTTGGGAAATGTAAGGAAGCAAAGGAATATGCGTTGCCTTTCATCACATGGGACTAGAAGTAGCAGAATTTGTTGTCTGTCCTTGTGGGCAAACGGGCAAAAGACATCTCATAGGAGCTGCAGAACTGCTCTACACAGGCACGGATACTCAGTGCCCTACCTCAAACCTTCTACCAAAAAGGTGCTGCAGAACGAACATGTGGGACTGAGATGTTGCCGGTGCTTAGCGCCTGCAAATGTTCCTTGAGGTTGTAAGTGCAAACTGTCATGTGTGGAAAGTTGTTGATGGAGGAGCAGCCGAGCTGGCTGGAGGCAGAGCAGGTTCTGATCTCTGGTTACTGAGGCCAATCTTCTGTGTGTTCACAGAAGACCCGGGCGTTTCACCGCCTGCAGGACGATGTGCCCGCAGAGGTAAAGCAGCGGCGGCTGCAAGAGCTCATCACTGTGTTTCGGGAGGAGGCTGCAAGGGCCAACGAGGCCATGGTGGGCCAGTGTCAGCTGGTGCTGGTGGAGGGGGTGAGTGTGCCTGGAACGAAGTCCTCTTCCCCCCCTCTTAGGCTGTACACAGCAATCATCACTTCTGCCCTCCCTTTTCTCACTTTCCCCATACAATCCCAGGACTCCAAGACTGTGTCTTCACCCTTAAGCTTCACACAGCCTGTCTGTTCTAGAGCCCTGAGCTGAGCACAGGGGGTGGGATAGGTTAGAGACATGTCTCTGGCCAAGTACTGAATTAGGGCACGCTTTGGAACGCTTTGGTGTGTGGGTGTCGGCACAGCAGCTTGGTCAGTGGACTTGCTAACATGACAAGTGTAACAGTGTGCAATGGCGATTTTAACGCTGGCAGTAGTGCTCAATTAATTCCTGAGGCAGTAAAGCCCAGCAGTGAATCAGAGCTGCTGCCAGGCAGGTAATGTTCCCTGTCCTCCTTTCAGCCCAGCAAGCGCTCTGCCTTGGAGCTGTGTGGCAGGAACGATGGCAACATCAAGGTGATCTTCCCCGATGCCGAGGTGGAGGATGCTGCAGGGTGCCAGGCTCCGGCCAGGGCCCAGCCAGGGGACTACGTGCTGGTGAAGGTGACCTGACTGCAGTGCTTGGTTCCTCTTTTTCTTTGTGTTCTCCAGAGCAGCTGCTGCCAGGAGAGCCTAAAATTTAGAGCAGATCCTCCTCAGTTTCTTTTCCTTGTGCTGTTCTTTTCAGGTAACCTCCGCCAGCTCGCAGACACTGAGGGGAGTTCCACTGCACCGCACAACCCTCTCCTGCTCTGCAGCTTGTCCCTGAGCTGTCCCTGCTGCTGCTGGACAGAAGCAGGATGTTTCTCCAGGAAGAAACTAAGAAGTTTTGTCAGGAGATGGGGTAGAATCAGGGATATGTACACATATTGGAAAATATGATGGGTGAAGTAATAATAACAAATACATATATTTCTGGTTTGGCAACAATCTGCCCTTCATGCATCTGTGCAAGTTTGTTAGGTGAAAGGGGTGGAAGCTGTGAGTTGCCCAACCCAAGTACTGCATAATGCTGTATTTTCACTTGCTCTGAGGCTTTGCCTGCCCTTAGAGTGCTGCAGGGCTGGCCTCTGGCTTTGGTCACCTCCTCTGCTGCAGCCCAGGCTGAGGCGTGCCCTGCAGCACTGCTTTCAGCTCACTGCCCTGTGCAGCCAGCTTCGAGGCCCTCAGAAGGGCTGACACACACCTTTCCCTGCTCTAACTTCCTCCTCACAGCCACCTCTTCCCAGCGGGAAGCGCGGCCGCAGGGTGCCCTCAGTGAGGCCACCTCCAGCGGTTTTACAGTCATTACTGTAAGAGCAAGAGCCTAATGAGGAGGAGAGCTGGGGGTTGATGGGGAAGTGACCACGCTCACTGCTCACCGTTTACCTCTCCTCTTAGTTTTTATTGGCCTTAGGGATGAGGGCTGAGGTTTTAAGGCAGGTGGAGCCTTTGTTAGGACGACCTTGGAGGCTGGGTCGGTTCCTTGGTGCTGCCTGGAAGCAGGAATGTGATTTTCTTGGGGGCTGCAGATGGGATGTGTCACTTGTCAGAAGATTTGCTCCCCAGATGCGGCTGCTGGGAAGACTGAGCATGGGCCTCATACCCATTCCTTTGTGTTTCTTTTGCCAGACTGAACAGGGGGGGCCCTGAGCTCCATAGGGCTTTACATCCCCCACACTGGTTTGTGCCTGTGCACTCTGCTGTTGGGAGCTGAAGGGCTGTGGTATTCTGGGAGACCTCTGCAATGGGAAGGGGTTGGTTCTGCTGGGAATGCTGTGGTACAGCAGCTGGGGGTCCAGACCTGAGTACCAGTTAGTGTGAACATGAGTTGTATCTGCTCTGTAGAGAACCACAGATCCAGGAAGCAGTACCCCAGCTTGCTAGGGACTCTGGGCTGTGTTACCCTCAAAGAGGCTTCCCAAGTTTTTATTATCCAGGGTTTAAAAGCCTTAATTTCAACCAATTCCAAACTGTCCTCGTGAGGTCCATCCTATAGCACAGCTCAGTCCTCACCAAATGCTCAGAACAAGTTCTGATGTCTTCCTGAGGGGGCCCTGTTACAATCCGAAAGCTGCTCTTGCCCTCCTGGAGATGAGCTGGAGGCAGCCCCTGCCAGGCTCTGCTTGCTCCTGGACCCAGGAGGAGAAGGAAACCACGAGGAGTTGGGTACTGGGTGGGATTCTGTTTCAGGGATGACTCAGGAGGCCTCAGGTCCAGCCCTCCATCATAAACCCCTCCTCTCTGCAGCCCGGTGCTCTGTGGGCTCAGCCTTCCTGTCTCCACTCGCTTGGGATGGAAACTGTGAGAAATAACACCATGGGGCCAGAAGTCAGGGATAAAAAAAGCGCATCAGAACAAAGGAGGTATTGACGGACACGGGTTTGGGGTTATCTGCTCGTTCTGCTCTTTGGCTTCCTCTGGTTCCAAGTTCACATTCTACTGACCTGTGCATTGGGCATGGGCTGTGGCACTGCCAGGGAGCCCCCCGAGCCTGGTTGCTGCATGGTTGGAGACGTGGCTCTGGCTCAGCATCACCAGTACATGGTGATAAAAGCCTTAGTGCTGCTGGGAGTGGGGCTGTGCTGTCCCGTGTGCCCCCAGCTGGGCCCTGCAGCCCCTGCACTGGAACATCTGCCTCCATTGGGTTTAATGTGGTCTCTGATTAAAGCAGAGGCTCATTCCAAACACAGCCTCTGCAAAGCGGCCCTAGGAACCCCTTCTCCTTCACACCCCTCAGTTCTGTAACTCCCTTCTGATTCAGAGCCAGACGGGGCCAGGTTTGTGGGCAGGTGTCTGTCAGGCATCAGTGCTCACAGCAGCTCACGCCACCTTCAAGGGCAGTGCCAGGCTCAGCCCCCTCACACAGCACCTCACCCAAGCCACGTTGTTCCCTCCCGCCTGTCCCGCTGCTGCCAAGCGTCAGGAGTTCTGTGGTGCCCTGGCTGCGGTTCCATCGGCATCCTGCGGGCTCGCTCAGTCCCTTTGAGGGTGAGCAGAGCCCTGCCCAGCAGCTCCTCCTGCCCAGGGCCCCCTGAGAACACACAAACGCTTCTGTGCCTCTTCCAGCCAGTCCTGCCCAGTCCCAGGCATGGGCAAACACCTCACCAGGCTCTCGGCTGATGGGTTTTCCCAGCACAGACCTGAAGTGCGGGGATGACGTTTGCTCACAGCCACTTGCTGCATCCCAAAGCATCTCCTGACGCCAGGATTTCACAACACGACCTGCACGTGTTCCCCTCTGCTCGCAGCGTGTGCTGGGGCATCACCACGGGCACACAAACAGCTTCACGTGGCAGAAAGGTCTCTGTCAGAGAGAACAGGAGCCTGTTTGTTCTCTGGCACCCATCACAGCCCCGAAGAACAAACCTTTGTCCCCAGATCTTGGCTGTGCTCACGGGGAGGAGGGACGGGTGGCAGTGGGCACTCTTAGCCATGGTCCTCTGCTCCCCACAGCAGTTATGAGCCTGAGGGCAGCTTCAGCATAGGTCCCATCACTGTCTCCTCTACCCCTGCCCAGCCTTGTGCCCATCTCCAAGGCTCTGAGCAGCTCTCCCCATGCCCAGGGGATGTCACTCAGGCAGAGACGCTTCTGCTCTTACCAGCCCTTTCCCCCCTGCCTCCTCCTGCACCACCTCTGCTGGGTGCTCATGGGGGTCTCCTTTGGTGGCTATTGCTGAAGGTGTTTGTGTGAAGCTTTGGCATTTAATGCAACATAGAGAACTTTTTAACAGGTTTTCCATTTCTAAGCTCATTTATATCTGGAGTTCACTCCTTTCTGGACCAGGCGCTGCGGTTGGGCTCCAGCAGGAAGGGAATGGCTGCTCCTAAAGGCTCCTTCAGACAGTGAACTCCTCTGTGCCGGCGACTCGAGGTGCTCTCCATCGCAGCACCGGGCAGTGGCTGGGTCCCAGTGTCCTCCCACCAGCCCCAAGCTGCTCCACAGCCCACCCGGCACCAGGATCAGCATTTCCATCCATGCAGCACCCTGGAGTGCTGCTGGCTGTACATGGAATTCCAATGGGATGTGAATGGCACCTCCAGCTCTCCAGGGCTTTGTGAATGCAGAGTGGATCTCACACGTCTGTCACAGCAACTGCTGCTCTGGGGCCTGTGGCTTTTCCTCCTCCCTTGCGAGCAATTTGCTCCTGTACTGACAGCCAGCTATTGACTTCTTGTTCTCCTGGAGACAAGACGTCCTGTCTCATCAGCTTTAAATTAGCTTTATCTTTAGACTTTGCTATTAATAAGCCCTCACCGTGGTGTCATTACTTGATATCTATTTTCTGATGCTTTTCATTAATGGCTCCGTATCTTCCAGGTACTTTCATTCAAGCACGTTTTCCCTGCTGCCTGAGTTATTCAATAGTCAGACACGGTTCAGCGAGGGGAGGGTGGCCAATGCCAGGGAGCTGAGGTGACGCTGGGGTGTCTCAGCCCCCCTCGCTGCTGCAAATCAATAGAGTAATTCAAACACCTCCATGAGGCTGAGGTGGTGCAATCCATGCGGACAGCGGGGCTGGGCTGGGCAAAACTCAGGGTGAATTCCTGAGCCTCCCTTTCCTCAGGAGTCCCATGGGGCCAATGAGCAGCAATGGGCACAAGTTACTGCACAAGTTACTCCTGGGGAGGGGTCTGGCTGAGCACGAGGGGACCATTTTTTCCCGGTGAGAACAGTCAGCATTGGGATAACATCCCCAGAGAAGTGCTGGATTCCCCAGTGTTGGACACTGCTAAGGTTCGTCTGGACAGGATGCTGGCACGTTCTCACCCCTCTTAGCAGAACTTTCTCTAGGAAACTGGAAGTGAGAGGGAATTGTTTCCCATTATTTCAGGGGGCCATGCCTGGGGTTTCTGCTCCTGCTGGAGGCACCTTCCAAGCAGTCAGGGAGCTGGCTTTGGGGATTGTCTCACTGTGTCTTCAGTGGTAGCAAAGCAAACACCATTGGTGTTGGAAACACCCAAATCTCCTCCATCTCCTCCCTAAGACCAGGAAAATGCATCCCTGGGCTTCATTCCAGGAGTCGATCCCATGGGGCGAGGCAGGGCAGGGGTGGGAAGTGGGGGGAGAGGACTGGTGCAAACCAAACCTCGCTTCTTGTGCCAGGGAGGAGAGCGGTGCCCGATTCCCTGGCAGGAGCCCTGGTTTGGCAGTGGCACTGCTACAGAGCCCTCAGGTTCTGATGCTCATCTCGGTCCCTTGGCAAGGAGCAACCACCCAGGGTGGGGGTTCTCCTCCCCTCCGCAGCCACCCGGGTGCCAAGGGCATGGGCTGGAGACCAGGAGCAGGAATGGGACCACCTTTGGTCAGGTGAACCCTGATGCAGGGGATTGAGCCTGACGGAGCTGCTCCCTCCCCTCTGGGTTATTCAGGCTGCTTTTAACCTGCGTTTATTGCTTGCTTTTAGCACCATCTTTTTGTTATTCGGGTGTAGGAAGTCTTGGGAAGGCCGTGGGGGAGCTTTGAAGCTACCAGACCTGAGAGGGTGTTTCACTGAATTCTCCCTTCGAAACAGAGACTGTTCTGACGTTTGGAATAAAGATTCTGCTCAGTTAACTCCATCTTTAAAAGCTGCTGATGGGAAAACCTTCCCCCCCTGTGCTCAGCAGAGTGCCCAGCACAGACCTGCTGGGAGCGATGGGACCCCAATGGAGACGGCATCCGCAGCGCCCGGCTGCAAGCAATGGGCTCTCCTCCATCTTCCAGGGCTCTTCCCTCCCTTGCTGGGTGGGAGAGCCTGGGAGATGCTCAGAGCTGGGCTCCGACAGGGCCGGGTGCTCTCGTACAACAAAGCACCTTACGAAAGAGGCAGGCAGAGCCCAGTGAAAGCTGAGGCTGTTGTTTGCCTTCAGGGCTTTGGTTTTGCATGGATAGGGGCCAAAGCAAACCCCCGCCCGCCGGCTCAGACCTCACATTTCACCACTGAGCGTTTAAGGCTGTTTTTTCTGATGGGCATTTGAACCATTCAGCCCCCTGACCATGGGAAATGGTGAAAAGCTTTTGATTTCCTAAGAATAAAACCCTGGCAGCTTTTGCCACACAGATAACTCTGTGGGGACCTTGAGCCGAAATACCCGAGTTGTGGTTCAGCTGCAAAGGAGCTCATCAGTGCTCCTGTAGAGCCTTTGCTCCCCTGCGCTGCTCCTGCCTGGCAGAGCCATGGGCACGGCACAGGGCCGGTTTAACACAAACCCCACTCCTGTCAAGCGCAGCTGAGGTGTGAAGCCCCAGAGCGGGGCTGGTGCTGGCTGCAGGGGCACCCACCGTGGCCCCCTTTCCCAGCACCTTCAGCCGTGCTGCTCCATTCACCCCCTCTTCTGAATGCCCTTGGTGTGAGGAGGAGCTGAATCCTGCAGCTGGCAGCTGGTGGCAAAGTCAAGTGTAAATATGGGGACCAGGGAAGATGCTGCCTGGAAATGCAGCTCCTGGGATCCCCTCTGTGTCCAGGGGATGGGCAGGAGGAGAGGGACCGGTGATGGGCAGAGGCAGAGGATGGTGTCGGTGCTTTGCAGCGGAGCAACCATGGCACTGGGAAGTGCCTGGTGCCACACAGTGCCATGTGGCATCCCTGGGGTCCCAGCCCGGGGGATCAGCCCCAGAAGGGCACAAGGGATGTGTTTGTTCGTGTCCAACAGCTCCCGGCTCGCTGGCAGCACGAGCGGAGCAGGAACAGAGAATAAAAGAAGCAGCAGCTGAGGGACAAGGGCAGAATAAATCTGCATAAATACAAATGAGGGGAACAGTTACTGCTCACATTGACCACGGTTGTGTGCCCTTAACTGGGAGAGGGTCAGCGGGGCCAGCAGGGCTTGGACTGGTCGTGGTTCCCCACCTTGCCAGCAGATGTACCTGCTCAATATTCTTTGCCTGTGGGTTACTCCTGTGGCTGATGGGGAGATAAATACCAAACCCCTCTCAAACACAGAAATCCTGTGGCAGTTTGGAAAGGACCCAAGTCACGTGCAGAATGCAGATGAAGAAAACCCCTTTTATTGTAAGCAGTAACAGAAGGGACATGGATCTGCCTCACCCACCATACGCGACATCCAGCTCCACCTGGAGATCACAACACAGGATCGCATTTTGTCTGATCGTTCAAAGCACAACTGTGGGAACGCATCAGCCGAGTACCGGCTGGATTAGGCCTTTCTCTGCCTTCTTTTTAACAGGATGAAATCAGTGGAAACAGCAGCATTTCCTTTTGAGATGGTAAACTCATCAGGAAGCAGAAGGAGAGCAAAGCATCCACAGGCCACTGGTGCTTGTCCCTTTTCTCTCCCTTCACAGGGATTTGGTGCAAACTCACAGAATTCCCATGGGGCAGCTGCATGGGGTGATGTTCCCGCTGCCAACCGAGGAGTGGTGTCTTGCTCCAGCACCAGGAAAGGCTCCTCCATGCTGAGCAATTCCCAGCCCAAACCACAGCCCCGGGGGCAGGCAGAACATGAGGTGCTTGAGGAAGGGCTGGGATCGGGCTGTACCTTCGTTAGTGGGTGCCCTAATGAGTGGCTTATGGCTGTGACACCGGGAGTGAACGTGGGCATGGCCTGGGGCTCCTGCCCCTGGATCCAGCGGCAGCCGTGCATTGGCGCACCTAACCAACAGCACTGCTAACCCTGGGCTGGACCGAGACACCAAAGTGATAAGGCTGAAATGTAAAGCAGAAGAAGCAGTGAGTTTTCTTGGGTGGGTTTCTCTATTTCCATGTCTGCTCTCCATGTATCCAGGAATCTTCCTCCCTCCTCCTCCTCATGGTGGAGCAGTGGGAATGGCCGCGGGGTACCTGTGGGGATGCTGGAGCTGAGGTTTCTGGCACTGCGGGAGCTTGGAGCAGCAGCTCCATGCTCCCCATCAGTGCCGGGTCAGGTCTGGGGGGCTCAGCTCAGCCAGCCCCAGCCCCAGCCCCAGCCCCAGCGCCGGGGCTCTGAGCCAGGTCCCAGCAAACCATCCTTACCCCACAGCACTGCTGGCCCCATGGCTATGGAGTGCGCCCGAGACTGATGCCTGTGACTGGGGAGAGGGACCCATGTCAGTGTACCCTGGCCCCCCCAGCCCCACAGCTCCCATCTGTGCAGCCGGCTCCCAGCGTAGCAATGGCCCGAGATGCCCCAGCTTCATGGGCAGAGCTGATTTAGTGCCCTGAGGAACACACCTCAGGGGAAGCTGGGACCGCATCCAGCTCTGCCTTCCCTCCTCTATATATTAACTTTGCATGCATATGAGGCTGAAAGCTCTTCCAATCACCTCTGCAAATATTAATTAATCCTCACAGCATCCCGAGGACCATTATTCAGTCCTATTAAGTAAATATTATTAAATCCTCTTATGAGAGGTGAAGTGACTTTTCCAGGGCTGTGCAGGGCCGGTGTAGGAGAACACAGACTTTGTCACACAGCCGCACACCAGGAGCCACCGAGTGCCTGAGCTGGGGGATGTCTCTGAGGACTGTGGACCATGAACCACCCCCAACACCACTGTGCAGGGTGGAAGCACTTTGTGGGAGCATCCTGAGATGCATCAGCCCCCTGAAGCTTCAGCTGCACCCCAAGGCCATAGGGACCCACTCCCCACCCTTGGCCACTACCTGGACCAGGGCTGCATCACCCTGAGCATCCCCACTGCCTCGGCTGCTGCCCCTGTCTGGCTTACAGTGGGGATCCCATTGTGCCTGGACTTACTCTGCAGGAGCCAGTCGATGAAGGCGCTTGGGAATGGGTAGTTCTGCAGCAAGCAAGGAGAGAGGAAGGTGTGAGCAGGGAGGGAGAGGGAGGGCAGGGGGCCGGGGGCTGGACATGGCCGTACCTGCAGATCCAGCTCCACGTAATGCCCGGATGACACCGGCAAACTGGAGAGGGCTGAGTGGATTTTCCCCAGGAGCCCAAAGGAGACGATGCCTGAGGAGAGGCCAATGGGGCTGGGCAGAGCTGGATGCTTACCCAGGAGCCTGCCTGGTGCTCTCCCCCTGCTGATGCATGGAGCCAGAGGCTGGGGAGATCCGTCCCACAGCTGCAGCACCAAAGCAGCATAGAACCACAGAATGGTTTGGGTTGGGAGGGACCTTAAAGCTCCTGCAGCTCCAAGCCCTGCCATGGGCAGGGGCGCCTTCCACTAGAGCAGCTTGCTCCAAGCCCTATCCAACCCAGCCTGGAACACTGGAGGAGAGCAGGGCTGGGATGGTTTTGACACATCAGGCACCAGGGATAAGCCAGGACTGTGGCCCCCACAGCAGCCTTGCCAAGCAAACCAACTCCTACTCCAGCGGGTCTGGCTCCACCGGGGACCCTGGGGCCTGTGGAGGTGGCTGAAGACAGAGCTCAAGTGTCCCTCTAAAAATTAATATAGAAAAGGCAATTTAAAGACTTACGGTTGAGGAATTGAAGCTTAATGTTGATGATGCTGACCCAGATGTTCACCAGCGGGCAGAGCTGCAACGGGAACAGCCTTGGTGAGAACACCAGTGGTGTAGCAATACTCTTCCCTAACACTGCTTGAGATTCACAGGTTTAACTCAAGATGAAACAATCAGCTCCTCACAGATCCCTCCATGGCAAAAGCAATATCAATTGTTCTGCCCTTTCTCAGAGTGACACCGATTCTATTGAACAGAATAAAGGGTTTTATCAGAAGCTCCTTTTCTCTAAGCAAGGCTGTCACCGCTGCTCACCGCCTCGGAACCAGGAGGCCTTTCACAGAGCAATTGGGTGCAGATTATCCCATAACACTGGGTGATGCCATTTGAATTACTCCGAACAAATAACTCCTGGCTGTAAGAAAGATCAAGGAAGTCTGGGAATTCACTTACAGGATGTGGCTGTGTGTCTGTGCATGCACATATATGTATATATATACATGTGTCTGTGTGAGTAAACCTGCTGGACAGCTGCGGCAAGAGCTGCAATAAGTGCAGCTTCTCAGAGCGAAGGACTTTGAGGCACTCACCAGTGCGGGTATGAGAGACCGAAGAGAACTGTTCAGCAAATTGCTCACTATATTGGTAAGAAACCTGGAGAGGGAAGGAAGCATAAAAATTGCCAAGGAAGGTGTCAAACCCCGGCCTTGGCATCAAGAGAAACCCAACCTCTGCCACGCTGAGCTGGGGAGAGGAGCATCCGTTTTCTGCTCCTACCTCTGTGCTAAAAGATGCTGCAAGCCCACAGCTCCCCCAGGCTTCAGCAGGAATTACTGATGCTCAGGACTTTGCTACCTGGTTCTCAAATCTGGTTGCTAAGGAGTAAATCTGTGCCCAGATTTGAGGCTGAAATTCTGCCCCGCTGCAGACTTGCAAAGAGCTGCAAGTCCTGCGTCTTCTTTTAACCATTTCCCAGGGCACGTATTGATCATAGAGTCATAGAACCACAGAGTGGTTTGGGTTGGGAGGGACCTTAAACCTCCTCCAGTTCCAACCCCTGCCACGGGCACGGACACCTTCCACTGGAGCAGCTTGCTCCAAGCCCTGTCCAACCTGACCATGGATGAGCCCCAGTTAAGCATGGAGAGCTTGTGTTGAGCTCCTGAGTGATGGATCCATCCCTGCAAAACCACCTCAGTGCCCAGTGTGTAGAGATCAGCCCATGGGGGGGACGTGCCCATGCTCACCCTCTCCGCAGGTTGACGTTGAAGCCCACAAGCAGGTTGCTGCAATCCTTAGACACCAGCTTGAGGTCCCCGGGGGTGTCCTGGGTCAGCGCGATGTGGGACGTGATGTTTGTTTCCACCGAGGACCCGCTCAGAAACTGGAATATCCTGAGAGATAAAGAAGCACCTCAGAAACTGGAGCTGCATGTGGCTGTGCAGAGCTGCTGGAGCCGGCTTGGCCGAGGCGATGCTTTAGCCCCACAAGCATCTAGGGATGCTCCTCCAGCACCCGGAAACATCCCGTCCTCCCCCCCCAGCCCCACTCCACTGCCTCCCCCCCAGCCCTGCTCACCCTGGCAAGCGGAGCACCAGCTTCGAGTACAGGTTCAGTACAAACTCGCTGCCATGAACGACCCTGCACGACACTCGGACGTTCTCGAGGTTCAGCACCTTCAGCCTGGGTCAACACCAAAGCAAACCCACCTTGGGACGGCAGGATCAGCAGGAGCAGACCCCAGAGCCCCATCTCTTCCTCTTCTCTGTATGACCTGTTACCTATGTGGATATTCCCAGTTAAAAGTGAAGGTGGGGAAGGGACAACTTCAAAGCAGGGTCAGTTTGCTCAGGGCTGTGCCTTGCTGGAGATGCCCCTCCTGCCGGGGTGCCCATCAGAGTGTCACATCACTCCCATGGGGAAGACTTTTCCCGTCTTTGGTTGGAATTTCCCTATCTCAGCTCCTCACATGAGCCCAGGACGGGTGGTTGGTGTGAGAGGGAGGAGTTGGCTCCTGGAGAACCCACTTAGGGAAGCCCATTCTCTGGACTGATCCGTTACCCTGCAGTGACCACCACCCCTGTGCTTTGGTGCCCACTTACCAGGAGAAGTGTGTTGGTGTGCCAGAGACTCCACTGCCCAGCAGTCCTCCTGCACCCAGCAGTCCTCCTCCACCCAGCAGACCATCGAGACCAAGGAGGCTTCCATTGCCCAGGAGACCTCCTTTTCCAAGCAGCCCTGTGTCAAGCAAACCTTTCTGTCCAAGAAGGCTCATATTGCCAAGGAGGCCATTGCCCAGGACACCATTGCCAAGGCCTTCTCCACCAAGGACGCCAGTGCCAAGGAGACCGTCTCCACCAAGGATGCCTGTGCCGAGCAGACCATTGCTTCCAGGTTGTCCTCCTGCAACAGCCACATCTCCATTACTGTCCTGGCTTTCACTGCCCAGCAGCCCCCCTCTCCCAAGCATGCCCATGCCAAGCAGACCTTCCTCACCTAGGAGGCCTGTTCCAAGAATCCCAGAGCTGCTGGATTCTTTTCCTGCCTCACTGGAACCTCCGCTTTCTTTTCCACTCGGACTTCCCGTGCTAAGGACGCCGGTACCAAGCAGCCCACCCTCCCCAAAGAGGCCTGTGCCAAGCAATCCACTCTTTTGGCTGATGAGACCTAAGCTGCCAAGACCAGTTCCAAGCAGACCTGCACAAGAAAGTCCCAGTTATTACTCAGACTTCCTGCCTGTGCCAGGATGCTCCCATGGGAAACATGGAAAACTGCGGGGCTCACCGTCATTGGGTTGCGCTGGGCTCAGCCCAAGAACACTGCCCAGGTTGAGAAGGCCCTGGGAGGGGGGCAGGAGGCCCGTGACAAGGATGAGGTACCAGAAGTGCTGCATCTCCTGACCCAGCACCTGTGGAGAGACCCACATCAGCCCAAACACACGTCCCATCCCATAGGAATGGGCAGCCTGGGCACTGGCCTGGCTCTCCATCCTGCACATGTGCTGCTCCCAGGCAGTGGGACAGGTACCCCTGCACATACAGCCCTCGGGGGCTAGGCCAGAACCACAGCACCCTTTTCCCATCCAGAAAGGTCAAACTGCTTCTGGTTTTCAGGCAGCCACTGAAGCACGGTGCGAAACTGCTCCGTATTGTCCATGCCCATGGGCTACCCCTCTGCAGAGCTCGTGCCTGACATTGCAAGGAAGCCTGTAGGGAAAAAAAGCCATTTCAAGAGAGCAAAAGGATAGAGATGAGGCAGAAGGACCTTGTATGGAGAGACGGATGGCTTCCCACCGCTCCAAAATGACCCTGAAAGAAGAGCACTCAAAGGGAAGCAGCTGGATGAAAAACGGTGCGTGTCAAAGCCGCGTCCTTCTCCCTGCCATGAAGAACACTGTGTGTTATTAAAGCTCACAGCACAGCCAGACCACACTCACTTTTCCATGGGCAGGTTGTTTGCTTTTCTCGTCTTGCTCCATTCAGGCTATGAAAAGAATCCATTTTCCCTGAATTTGATCTGCCTCTAGTCAAAAGAAAGCACCTTCAAGGACCTTATGCTCCTGGGCACCTTGGGGTTGCAACCAATGCTGTGGAGTGTTTGTTTAGGCACAGAAAGGTGTTTACAAAGAGGTGAGAACAGCAAACCAGTGAAGTGCTGCTGTGGGTCCCAGTTTCAGTAGCACCCACCTGCAGCACCCATGTCCTGGGCCTTGTCCCAGCTTTCCCTTCTGAGAAAAGCAGTGTACGGGCTGAGGGTTGCAGAGCCTCAGCACTGAGAAATGTCACTATTTAGGTCAGATGGAACAACTGCGTTATCTGTTCCAGGTACTCTGAAAACAATCCCTCTATGACAGTTCCTGGCACAATTAAATTAGACTTTAATTCACTGGTCTGTCTTTGAGATTTTCCCTTTGATCAGCACGCAATGATGCACGGCTCCTGTAGCTGTGGTTATTGAACAGGAGAGGAGGAGGGAGGCTCGAGCAGCTCCTATTGAAAAATGTGTCAAATAAAATCAGGGGAATTTGTTGGAGGGTCTCTGCAAGACGTGTGCAGCATTGCAAGAGGGTCCCCCAATGGCTCTCAGGTCTTGCAGAAATGCTCTTAGAGAGAATACAACTGCCGCTGCAGTTATTAACGGTATCTATCAGGTTTCTGTCTCCTTGGTCACACATTTTAAGCGGAACATCTTGCACATGCAAAATTCATGTATGGCTCTGCAGATGAAGGGTTGCTTCACAGCAACTCAGATGAGACCTGATAAGCTGAAAATGGTTCTGAATTCTGGTCACCAAGAGCATGGAAAAACCAACCCCCAGTCACTTCTGCTGGCTCAGTCGTAACATAACAACAAAAATAAACATGGAATTTGACAAGCAAGAGCTCTGCTGGCTTTAAAAATTAATTCTCATAAATTATTAAATGCCGCTACAGAAATCAAAGGAAAACATTATTAAAATTCCTGCTTTCAAAGCCGAGTTACTTTTTGCTGCAGGTCACCCAACGGGAGCAGCTGCTCTGTGGCCACCGTACCGCAACACCACTTACCTGTAGCCCTTTGCTGCAGTGGTGCTGCTGCCTGTGGCCTCTCAGTGGGGCGGGCTGGCAGGAGCAGCCTTATATACACGAGCTGCAGGAACCAGAAAGTCCAGGGAAGGATGAAGCGGGATAGTTCCTCCTCGCTGGCTGTGAAGCGTGAACCCTGCACCAGTCTGACCCCGCACACCACACGTAGCCATGCTGAGCCATGGCCAGCAGCTCAGGCTGGATGTTATGCCCACCAGCTCTCCTCCCACTGGACTCCCTGCATCCCTCTCCCCAGGCTTCTCCTTCTGCCCCATGGGCCCAGGGTGGCAGCACTGGGAGTGAGAGTGCAGCAATGCACCCCTGGGTGCTGGTGTAGGAGCTCTTGCCTTTGGGCAGGGGATGCTCTGGTCAGGCTCCATCCCACCCAGTGCCATGCAGCTCCTTGCACATGGTCCAGAGAAGCTGGATATGGCCATGGCCATAGAAGGGACGCAGGTCATGGCCAGACCAGGCTTTTGCTGCTCGTGGCTACTTGTGGTCTCCCTTGCTTTGCTGTCACAAAGTGAAGCAGGAAGATGCTGATCAAGGCAGAAATCTGCAATTCCTCCCTCTTCCCCCTCTTGCTTCTGCATGTAGCCCCCTGAGCATCCCTAGAGCATCCCAGTTACTCTGAGCCACCTTGAACTCTGGGCTGCAGGAGGATGCCATGGGGAGCTGAGGATGCTCCTGTATCTTTGGCTAAATAGGGGGCCTCAGGAATGGCTCAGGGGATGCTCCATCATATTCACCAAGGACAGTGAGAGGTGAGCAGTTACCTCTCAGGGAGTTAATTACATACAAAAACAGCACAAGGCAGATTAAAATGAAAACTTATCACAAACTAAAAGTGTGTGGATGTGGGGCATAGCAGTTGTGCTGTGAAACCTGCCCGTCATCCAGAGGAGAGCAGGAGATAGGTTGTGTCTCCAAGAAAGATCTTGACAGTTTAAAGAAAGCTTGAGAAACAGCAAATAGAAGAAAATGGGGAAATGAATATGGAGGGAAAGGGAAAAGAAGCATGAAAGATAACAGGAAAAACCTGTTTCCAGGTGGTTTTCAGGGTGGATCTGGACTGGACAGGGGCAGGACAGACTCTTAAGGCGGCAACATCACATCTGACCCAGCTATTCTCCTTTCCCCCCAGAGCAATAAGCAGCTTTAGAGCCTTAAATTAGAGAAGGCTTCATTGCTCCAACAATGGCTGCAGAAAGGGATAGACTTTATTAAACCCAAGCATGAGAATGCAAAATACCTCCGGATCCTTCTGAGCATCCATAAAAAGAGTCAAAACACAAAATTCAGAGGCAAAAACCACCCATGGCCCTTCTGCTCCCAGCAGTGTAGGTGGGACGCAGTGGAGGAGACCGAGTTGCTGTGTTGGGTATGGAGAGCAATGAGGCACGGACTTCCTGGGCAGGATGAGCTCCCATCACTCTGGGGGCAGACAAAGAAATCCAGGGCTCCTTTCCCAGCCCCGTGTCCCCGGCTCACACTGACAGCAAGAGGAGATCCTGGGGAAGCAAAGGGACTCCATTTCCTCTGGAATCCTTTGTGCAGAGCTCCGGTGCAGAGCTACAATCAGGGAACACTGGGGCATATCTGAAGCACTTCAATGACGTCGATGTCAGTGCTGGAGAAGTTGATGTTCAGCAGCCTGGGGGGTGGAACCCCCTCTCCCAGCACCTCTGTGGGGTACCCAGCCCAGCTCAGTGCCAGGCAGGTTTCACTGCCAAGCCTCAGTCCCCAGCTCCATCCTCCCTGTGTGCAAACGCCCCTCTGCAGGGTTCTCCGGAAAGGTTTTTGTGCCACAGGACTTGGCAAAGCATCCTGCCACTGCTGCTGCTGGCAAAGCATCCTGCCACTGCTGCTGCCAGCAAAGCATCCTGCCACTGCTGCTGCTGGCAAAGCATCCTGCCACTGCTGCTGCTGGCAAAGCATCCTGCCATTGTTGCTGCCGGCAAAGCATCCCGCCACTGCTGCTGCCAGCAAAGCATCACATCATTCCTGCAGCCAGCAAAGCATCCCACCATTGCTGCTGCCAGCAAAGCATCACATCATTCCTGCAGCCAGCAAAGCATCCCACCATTGCTGCTGCCAGCAAAGCATC
>JAOEHX010043188.1:0-10743 GCA_025448015.1 Bolborhynchus lineola | reverse complement strand
ACATCATTCCTGCAGCCAGCAAAGCATCCCGCCACTGCTGCTGCCAGCAAAGCATCACATCATTGCTGCAGCCAGCAAAGCATCCCATTATTGCTGCTACCAGCATAGCAACCGGGGGGCTGCTTCATGTTGTCAGGGCTCACCTCCCAGAAGAGCCCTCCCACCCCAACCAACCCCCTCAGTGCAGGTCCCGCTGGCTCCTGTTCCGTGCAGTGAGGTGAAGCTCACTGCAAACACTGATGGCACAGACAGCGCTGGGAGAGGACAGGTTCTTACTGTTCACTGCAAGCACAAAGCCAACATCTAGAATCTGGCCAATGAGTGTGTCCAGGAATGAGACCTGCAGCAGGGAGAGGGGTCCTTTAATGCTACTGCTGGTCCTGAGGCCCCACCCTGTCCTGCAGGAGTCATCCCTGGAAACCAAACGTGCTCTATCCGCAGGTATCCTGCCACAGGGGAGCCCAGGATCCCCTGACTTTTCCCATTGTCCCCTATGAGGCACAGGGATGAACACCCCGGGCACATCCCAAGGGGACATAGAGGACATGTGTGGGATGTCCTCTGGTTCACCATGGACCCAGAACCTTACAGTGAGTTTCTGTCTGAGTCACTTAGATCATCCATTAAAAAAGTCCACCTCCAGAGGTGACAGAAGGGTGATGCTCGAAACAGGACACAGCCATTACTGGCCCTCATTTCTCCTAAGCCAGCATCTATCAACACTTTGCCTTCTACAATGGGTTTTGTGTACTGCTGAGGCTGCTCATGTTCTTACATCAAAACCACCTATGGATGAGGACACCAAGGAGAGATCGGCCCTGCAGGAGGACCCAGAGGTGAGTAAAACCCAAACAGTTCCTCTGATGACCCAGTGCTGCTGCTGCCCCCATCGCTGCAGAGCCATGGCCATGGCCACCCCTCCGTGTCCTATTTCTTCAGACTGGCCAGCAAAGAGGTGTCCTGTGGTCAGGGAGGGAGCAGAGGGCAGGGGGGCTCCTCCAACCCCTGCCCAGCCACTGCACATCAGGTGCAGGTCCTGTCCACCGGCACCCCATGCCCACCGTGCAGGGAGAGGAACTGCAGGAGGGACTCCTGCATGGGTTGTTCCTTCATACATATGATGTCCAGGAGGTAGAGTGCCCCTGGGGGTTTCACCATCACCTCTGTTGTAGCCATGAGCTGGATCACACCTTGACTTTCCTTTAAGGTCACCACCGGTGCTTCAGGCGCTGTGATTTCCAGCAGCAGTTTGTGTGACATGGGGTATTGCCTTGAAAACCGGCCAGCAGCCAAAACCGGAGAGTTTCTGCTGAAAGGAGCCCACACGGTACCGTAACCAGGCTCCAGGGGGGTGTTTGCACAGGACTGCACTGGTCTGACCCCTGACTGCTCCAGCCCAACCTGTCTGTACCTCACCTCCCTGAAGTCAGAGCTCATTCCCCTCCATGGGACCTCCCCTGGGATGGTGCCCGTGAGGAGGATGGGGCAGGGAAGCCTCCCCCGTCCCAGGATGCTGCAGCTTTAATGGGGTGTTTGCAGTGCGAGAAGGGACCAGGACTCAAAGAGGGAACCAGAGCTCTGAGGGTCCATGTTGTTGACGGTGGGAGCTCAGAGAGCTGTGACAGGAGAGAAATGCTGCAGGGTACATGTGGTGAGCAGCAGGATCTGCTCCCACCCCTAATGAGGCTTTCAGCACATGGTCCCACCCAGGATAGCAGAGACCCCGGTGCCAGGGCTCAGCTCCGTGGGAGCAGCCTGTGCAATGCAGGGCTGACAGCCCCATGGCCCTGCACCCGGGTGCTCCCTGCTCTCTGTGCCTGTGGAGACCCCCAGGTCCAGGGCACCCTCCTGCAGGACACAGCACCGAGCTGAGCGGGTCCATGGAGATGTCCAGCTGCGAGGAGCCGGTGGCTGCCACGGGCGGCAGCAGGGGCACTGGAACCCGCGGGGCCATGGGGACAGTTCCTGGCTCTCCCAGCGGATGGTCCACCAGGCCCCCACCACCCTCCCGATGGCAGCCTGGAGTTCCACGGAAAGGAAGCAGGGGCCAGAACATTGCAGTATTTGCCTTCATGGTTAACTGCATGCTCCTGGAGTGTGAAATCGCTGCACGCATGACCACGCGGAGCCAGACCCCCTGGCGCTTCCTTCTCCAGACACTCATGAAATGCAAACCCTGCGGTGCTCTCCCATGACAGCAGCCGCAGGAGCAGGGAATGTGCTGGGATCTCCCTGAGCTTCCCGCAGTAACCTCAGCACCCACTGCTCAGGTGGAAACCTTCCCAAACCCAAGGGAAATACCCCAACCCTCGTGCATAGGTGGCAGGAGAAGATGCAGGTCTTATGTTCAAGTCTACCTCAAGGAGCTGGTGGGTTACCACCGTGCCCAGCATGCACAGGCGCACCAGTGCTGGGGACAGAGGATGGGACTCAGTGATTCCCTGCTGGGCTCGGGTGCAAATCCCCCCTACCCTGCCCAGCAGTTCTTTTCCTTCCAGAGGAGCCCTGGTTTGCAGGGGGTGCCCAGAGCAGCAGCTTGGCCCTGGCTTCGAGCACTCTGCACTGCAGGAGGTGTCACCTCCCTAATGAGCAGCGCATGCCACTGCTGTGAATGGACGGGATGGCTCACAGCCCCCAGCAGCGCCCAGTTGTGCAACACGGGGTCCTTCTGTCCATCATTGGAGATAGGGAAAGGGGAGATGTGGGGTCCATGGGGTGAAGTGAGGGGTTTGCTCTTCTGGGTGCAGCAGGGGAGGTTAAAGTGTCACAGTCCTCACGCAGCCAAGAGCAGAGGTGACAGAAACAAGGCAGGGCAGGGGATGGACCCAGCAGTGCTCACAGTTCACAAGACCCAGCTGGTTGTTTATGAGTCCCAGGGTGATGTTGACCACGGGGCAGAGCTGCAAGAGTCAGGGGGGACAGTGGGTGACCCATGGCCGGAGCCGGTCAAGGACGCACAGCCCCCTTGTCCTGGGAATGGGAGCACCAGGTGGGAGGATGGCAGCACTCGCAGTGCTGGTGGGGCTGCACCACCTCTGGACCTGCCCCTGAGCACCTTTACCCTTGGTCAGAGAAGCAGGGTCCCAGAGCCCATGTGGGATGGCGGTAGAGGCCCTGGGGCTTTAGGAGGGAGGAGAGGTTCAATGAGCCCCTAACATGGTCCAGAGAATCCTTAGAAGCTCCCAGCCCTTGGGCAGACCTGCGCTGGGCTCAATGATCTGGGAAGGAGGGAGCAGCTCCTCCCAAACAGGAGGAGACATGGCATGTGTCCCCCTAATCCCAAACCATGGCGGTGCTCCCATTCTGGGACATCAGCGATGCCTCAGGAGCTGCACAGCAGCTTTGCAGACTCATTGCTCCTTTCCAGAGTGGAAGTTTTTATCCCAACTTACCAGATTAGGGAGAAGTCTGTTCAGGACACTGGCCAATAAATTATCCACAATTGGGAGTAGGATGTGGAAAAATAAAGGAGCACTGTGAAAAATCCTGCTGCAAAGCAAATGGCTCTTGTTAAACAATTCCCTGTGAATAGAGCGGAGCACGGACCTCCCGGAGCAAGGCAATTGCCGCAGCAAAGTGAATCGGGTTGCTTGGATTTTGCATGAGATAAGTGTAATTTGCATCCCAAAATAGCCAGTGGGAAATTTATTGCTGCCTTTTATCTACTAGTGTAGAGTCTCCTCAAATGAGCAGAACCAAACTCAGCCCAAGTGGGTTCTATGATTTACACACCAGATGCTCACATCTCAGAAGATCCTGGGCAATGTCAGTTAAAATGACCCATGAATGTGGCACATGGGACAGAAATGTCCCTCTGGGATCACTGTGGGGTTTGGCAGCCCTTGGACAATGTGCCCATTTGCTGCGGCTGCATGAGGGGCTCGCAGGGACCACCACCAGCATCCCTGTGATGTGGCCAGGGGTGACTGCCACCAGTGAGAGCCGTGCGATGGGGAAATGCCCTCATGTGTTTGCTGTTCTGTGGGTGCAGGCTGGGGCCGGTAAAGCCAACAGTGAGTTGGCCCATGCCAGCAGAGGAGGACAGGTCCATTGCTCACCCTCACAGGAGTCTGACTTTGATGCCACCAAGGAGGGTGTCACATCTCTCTGTCCCCAGCCTGGTGTAGCTGATGCCGTCCATGGTGAGCCTGACCCTTGATGTGTTCTTCACTTCCACCACAACGTCGAGCCAGCCCAGGAGGCTGCACAAGGCAAAGAGAGGAGCAGCTTCAGAGGAGCAGCTGCTTCCCAGGGAACAGGAGCAGTGTTCCCATGGGAGACCCCCCTCGTGGCAGTGCTTACCCCAGGCCCAGGGCACAGACGGCACTGCCACCATAGCACCAGCACCAGCTCCCACCACTTGCCATTGAGGGCCACACAGGTGTAGAGGTTGAGGTGGATATCGATGTCAGGAAGGAGCAGCACGGACACCCTGGGGACTGTGAGGTCCACAGTCCTCAGCCTGCAGGGGCAACAAAGGGGACACCACATGTGAGGGCTCCGAGCCCAGCACCCCACACCCCGGTGTCACTGCTCACACAAAGCCACTGTTTAGGGGCTGTTTAGACTAGAAATGACGAAAGACATCAAGCTTTCTCCATTGTTTTCCTGGTTTGGTTATTCCCCAGCTTCACCAGGAGCTGCTCTAGTTATGTTATTATAGCTTGTGCTTCTGCTTGGTGCTGGGCTTCAAATAAGAGCTCAAATGGGATGGCTGCAAGCCAGGGAGCATCAGTTTGCTCGGTGTGCTCGGTGCACCCTCTATGGGCAAGCTCCTTCCAGCTCCTGTTTCCTTGACCTTGTGGAGCTCAAGAGGCTCTTTGCAGCCAGTGATGCAATGGCAGAGTCGTTTATCTCAAAGCATCACCTCCAAACCAGAGCATCTCCCCCCAACCAGCGCTCAGGTGCCCCCCCACCTCCAAGGACTCAGACTGCTGCTGCCCTTACCTGGTGAGCCTCTGCATGGTGCTGAGCAAGCTGCCTTCCCCGAGGATGCTGAGCAGCCCTCTGCTGCCAAGGGGGCCACCAGGGCCACCAAGGATCCCGACTGTGCCTAGGGAATCTCCATCACCGAGCACATGTCCTTGATCCATTGCACCTCCAGCACCCCCCATGGGGATGGCATCCCTGGGGACATCACCACCGGCTGATGGCCAGTCCCTGGGAGGGGTTTCTGGGCTCACCTCCCTATGCATATCCAGCACCTTTTCTACCCAGAGAGCCACTGCCAGCATCACCCGCTCCAACAAGCAGCCCCACAGTCAGCTTCTGCAGCAGTCCCTGCCACCACCACCCAGCAAACCAGCAGTGATGCCACCAAGCAGGCCACCAGCACCAGCACCACCAAGGGACCTCCTCCAAGGCCACCCGGCAGCTCCCCACTTCCATCCGTGCCGGGATGTCTGCTCCCGAGCAGCACCTCTCTGAGGGTGCCTTGGAGGACATTGCTCTGCTGCAGAGAACCTGTAAGAGCTGGAACATCACCTACAGTGCAGAACTGACCCCGGCAGCCATTGCTGCTGCCCTCGAGTGGGGACCAGCAGGCAGCTGCCAGCCTCCTGCCCTCATCTCACACATGGGTTGCTGGGGCTGCACTGGTATGAGAGCAACAACCCCCAGAGACCACCACTGGTTCCTGTCCTCCAGAGTCCCACCTCGAGGAAGCAAAGGGACACAGCATCACTTAGAACTCCTTTACTGAGCCTGAGGATGGCATCTTTTGGCTGGCTCAGAGATGGAGACAGCAGAGCACACAGGAGGGCAATGCCCGGAGCCAGTGCCATGGTGTCCGCTGCTTGGCTGGGAGCTGCAGCAAGACCTGGTCAGGAAAAGTGTGGAAGCAGGCTGGAGATGAGTCGGATATTTCAATCTGGGTGAAATTGTTCAGTGACTGAAACCAAGAGCTTGAGGAGAACCAAAGCAGCTCCGACTTGGAGCTACATTCAGCAAATAGACCTGGACATACACAGAAAGAGGGAAGAGGAGCATGTCCATATGCAGAAGCCAGCTTCTGCACCACTCCAGTGTCTGTTTGCTTATTCCTGATCCTGGGCACCCCAACAGCATTTTAAATTTACAGTATGAAACCATTATTCATCATCTATGGACGACACCGAGCTGCCCTCGCTAGTAGCCACCCTATGAGTAGCTATACAATTGAATGCTGCCGTTCTTGTAGAATTGGAATAAAGTCTTTCTTTCATCTTAAAGATGGCCTGTTTGAACCTTGTATCCCTAAAAATAATACTAACAACCTTAAAAGAGTTAACTTTTTGCATCAAATGAATACGTTTCTTCTTCAGAGAAGGTTTTTATTTTACTACAGCAACCTTTGTTCTGATTTTTCAGATATAAACTACAATTAATACCTGCATGACTGCAGTTACTGAAATTATTCCCAGAGTTTTTCTTGCTCAGCAGAGCACATTGCAAGGCTTGTAGGCAAAATGGTGGCTCTGCCTCCCCAAGCTTACAGCACCCTGCACTACTGTTTTGACCATCTTTTCTTATCTGGCTTTATCCTGAATTTCAAAGCCTGCCTTTGGTCTCAGTGCACAGCTTTTGGTCAAGGAGAGACCTTTGCTCTGTCCAGGGACACCTCTGCTGTAATAGGTAGGAGCCTCAGGTCCTTATATAGCAAAGTTAATGCAGAAACATGGAAAGATGCCTAAACTGTAAAAGCTGGGCTAGTGGATGGAGTGTATAAAGCAGTATTTGTGGGTTTAACATATTCCAAAGTAAAGAGCTGTCAAACAGGGAAAAGCTTTGAGCAGCAGGTTGCAGGACACCCAGGTATCAGATAGTGCTGTTATCCAAGAGCTAAAGCAAAGGAGATACCTGAGACCCTGTGGGCTGCCTGGCCCCAGGTGCCATGATGCAGCATCAGCTTGCTCCAAACAAATCCCTGCTGTCACCCGCTCACAGGGTGTCCAAAACCCACTCACAGGGTGTCCAAAACCCACTCACAGGGTGTCCAGCACCAGCGCACAAGGTGTCTCACACACACGACTGTATGAGGGTACTGTTAAGTTTCCAGAGACAGCCTGGGTAAGCTTTAGCAAAGCCCCAGGGCTTTTTAATCTCCTTCAGTGCTGACCCCAGCAGCGGTTCCCGGGAATGATCCCACCCTTCCCCAGCAGAGGGTATTTCCACAGCCCCAGGGGGGAGCACTCTGCTCTGTGCCAGCTCCATGCCATGAGGGCGTTTCTGTCCTGATGTTCCCTTCAGGTAATACCTTCGTGAGATAAAAAGTGTGGCAAGCATCCTGGCGCAGGTGACAATAAGGTGATAACACAGTGCTAATAAGCTCCTAAACATGCAGCAGAGGAGGGTGTGTGAGCTCAGTTTACCTGGCCTGGCTCCGTGCAGAGCCTTGCACAACCAGCCCCATGCGGGTCATGCTGCAAACGAGCCCTTGGCAGGAGCTGCTGCCCCTGCAGAGGCTGCAACACGGGCTCAAGGTGGGAGATATCAGCCAGCACCGTGGTAACCCCACACTGTCGCTGCACTGCGAGCCCCCGCAGCACCCAGCCGGGCAGGGACCCACCAGCACCCCCGTGCACCAGAGCCCAGCTCCCGTGTGCGTGAGCGGCTGCTCCACACCTTGTGCCACAGCCTGAGCTTCAGAACCACCTTCCGCACGGTCCCGGCTCCTTGCTCTGGGTACAGCCGCCTCTTCCAGCAGCACTGCCCACCCGGTGCACAGGGGCACAGTGAGACAGTGTGGGAATAAATCCTCAAAGAGAGAAATACTGAGGCAGAGGAAGGCTTTATTGAAGGAGCAGTAAGAGAGCAGCCTTTACTCCCAGGCAGAGCTCTGCTTCCGACTAGGGATGTTAAAAGTGGGCGCAGACCCCCCCAGCATCCACCAGAAGAACAGTTTTCTCTACCCTGATGCCAGGCTATGCCAGGACCCACTGACTGCAGTTGGCTGCACGTCCCTCTTGGGCCACAGCAATAACCCAGGGCAGTGCACGAGGGAACATGGAGACAAGCAGGGTGCTGGAGCTCATGGGGTGGTGCCAGCCTCAGAAAGGGACTAGGGACAAGGGTCCACTGGAGCAGGAATCGTCCAGACGAGTCTGGTCGGAAGAGCTGTCTGCCTGCAAAAAGCAGCACAAACCCTTCAGTTTTCACATTCACATTTCCCCAGCTTCCCCCCATTCCCCTGGTGAGGTTTTCCTGTGGGACCTCCTGGAACACGGGAGCAGCCCATGGGAAGCAGGGCTGGCCGGGGCGCGTGGTTTGGGCTCGGCAGGTCCCTGCCCTGGGCGGGTGCATTCCCAGCTCCCCGGGAAGGCAGTGCTGTGGGAAGCGGGATCCTTACGTCGATGATGTCAACCTTGGCATTCCCGAGGCTGATGTTGGGAACTTTGGGCAGAGGGACCAGCACACTCAATGCATCTGCAGAAGCAAGTGGAAGCACCTCATCATGGGGGGGACACCCCAAAGGTGGCAGAGAGGGGAGGGAGAGAGCCTCAAATCCAGCTGAGTCTGAGGGAACAGGGAGCTGGATGTAGCCATACCATTGACAGCAGGTAAATATGCAGCCGTGAGGACTTGCTTGAGCCATCCTTCAAGTGGGGAGACCTGCAGAGGAAGAAGACATGTCAATGTCAGGAGAAGAGAGCAATGGTTGCTGGGATGAAACCAGCCACATCCGGGTTATCAATCATGGTCTGTCCCTGCAGGATGCTCTGAGCTGTGAAATCAAATGCTGGGAAGCTTCCATCTGTGAAACTCTTCCAGGACTGGGGATGGGGGTTGCAGAGGGATGTGCTTTTGGGATAATTTCTTCTTGATTATTCCTTTCCCAGCACTCCCAGTGTGCTGCCAACAGGTGAGCACATACACCTAGTGTCACTGCTATAGGGCATATAGGATGGATGGGATAGGCAGCAGCTGGCCTTTACCAAGAGAAGAAACATGAGGACAGAGGAATTGACATATTGGTTCTCCCTCCCTACACAGCCCATGGTCATTGAGTGCTTGCTGCTGTGCCTTGATCCAAAGCACTGCACACTTACACTGAGAGGGTTGAGCCTCAGGGGGGTCCGTGTCAGGGTGATGCTACAAAAGACAGAAGCAAGGCAGAGTTAGGGGTGCATCAGGGCCACCTCCTTCACATCTCTACATGTTTCCATCACTCTCCCAGCCACTGGCACCTCCCACCAGGCTCTGCAGTGTCCCAGGCCAGAGCTCCCACAGCCTGCAGCAGCCCCAGACCTTGGCTCTACCTGTCCAGAGTCAGGGAGGTTTGGAGTTTGCCGTCAGAGACTGATGGGGTGATGCTCAGAAAGATGTCCTGATATTGGAACAATGGAAGAAATGAGGTTATTTCTTGTGCAGCTCCAGCAATGAAAACTCAAAGCATGTGTAAATAACCCATCCTGAGAAAAAAATACCTGCCTGCACCTGGAAGTCACATTTTGTTGATGGATGCCATCGTGCATCTCTCCCCAGGGTTCACCCTTCCTGTCTATTTTGTATTATGCCTTAAACACTTCACTTGTGCTCAGCTCTGAGCAGTTTTAAAGCACTGGGTGCCACTGTTTACAAGATGGGGTAAATTCAAATGTACAAGGGCAGGACAAGCCAAGGGGATGCCAGAGAGCAGCCAGACTCAGCCCTTGCCCTGAGCCAGAGCAATCACCCCCGGGACCCACTCACCGCGTCCAGGGAGAAGAGCATCTTCTGGGCAGACTGCAGGGCAGGGCTGAGGATATCGATGGAAGCTTTGAGGGTGGCAATGGCTTTTCCATCCCTCACGGTCACCACTGGCTCATTGGACACCCACACGCGCAGCTCCATTGGCAGGGAGACGGGGAAGACCTTGGTGAGCTGCATGGGACAGGGGTATCAGGACAGGGGTCTGTGCATGGATGGGTGGGAGATGGGGTGGAAGGAGGAGACTGACCTGGGGGATGAGTGAGGAAAGGGCAGACGTGGACAGCAAGATGCTATTTGGCACCTGCAGGAATAGCACCAGTGACCAGGAGGGTTTGTGCGAAGGGGTGGACCACACAAAGACGAGCACCAGATGACGAGCACCCTTGGGTCACCCCAGGGTGACCAGGACCCTGACCCAGCCCCAGAGAGGGGCACAGGGACCCACCATGGATCTGGTGATGCTGCGGTTGAAGGCTCCCTGCTCCAGGGCCAGCTCCAGCAGGACACCGAGGGCATGTCGGGACAGGCTGAGCTGAGGCGGGCGCCCGGTGGCCAGCAGCAGGTTGGCAGTAAGTGGTGGTCCCTGTGTGGTGGGGGCCCCCACAACACCCTCCGTGTCCCCGACAGGGAGCTGCAGGGAATAGAGCAGGGGAGCGACGTTGGTGGGGCTCACACTGGGCATCCTGCCCACCGTGGACCTCGTGCAGATGAACGTGGAGATGGACTCTTTAATACAGGTAGGGCTGCTTCAGAACGTTGTAGCACAGGCCACGGCTGCATCTGCCACAGCTTTAACTTTAAAACACTGCCACATCTCCTGGTCAGCGAGACACAGCCCATAATATTGGCCTCATATGATCCCTATCAGTGACACATCAAACTTTAAACCCGCTTATAAGTGAACCTGCTTGTGAGCAGCGACCACCACTCCTGTGCTCTGAGCTGAGATTTTCTGGTTAACAGCTATGAGAGAGCTGTAATTATGGAGCAGCTCCTTTATGAAGACAGGCTGAGAAAGTTGGGGCTGTTCAGCCTGGAGAAGAGAAGGCTGTGTGGAGACCTCAGAGCAGCCTT
>JAOEHX010043187.1:832-38653 GCA_025448015.1 Bolborhynchus lineola | reverse complement strand
GAAGGTGATGAAGACGATGGGCAGCACCACCCACAGCCGGATGTTGGAGTCCAGCAGCAGCTCGGGCTCGCTCATCGCTCCGGCACCGCCACCGGCCCGCCCGGCGCCGCTTCTGCTTCCGGAACCTGCCCTTCCGCCGCCACCGGAACGGACGTCACCGCGCTGGTGGCGGGAAGCGCGGGCTGGTCTCCTCAGCGGGCCGGCTCCGGTCCGCGCGTCCCGTCCCGCCGCGCCGCGCCGCGCTGAAGCTGCCGTGAAGGGCTGAGGGTGGCTGAGCCTCGACGTGCCCCGGCCCCGCCGGCCCGGGGGTCGCCTCGCTCTGCGGTAAGCGCCGAAGCTGACAAGAGTTTGGCCGCCGGCGCAGTAAAGAGCCAAGCGCTCCTCTCTTCGTGCTCCGCCCGCCGGCTCCTCGGGCCCTGAACAGCTGCTGGAGGTTTCTCGTGCAATTTCATTTAGGTTTTAAAGGCGAGCTAGAGTTCACTGTTTCTTTTTAACCACCTTCACCCACCTGAAGAGGGCAAGCCGGTGGAGGTCTGTGTTGGCAGGGCTGTCCTTGCAGTTGGTGAGGAGTACGGGGGCTGGTCGGGCGAAGGCCACACTGCTGTTCAAAGCCAAGCCTTGTTTTATGAGGAGCTGAATTTTAGAGAAAATGATGTATTCCACTCTTTAAACGTAGCAACTTTAAAATCTCAGCCTCAGCAGTAGAAAAATGTGATGCAGTATTGGTTAACCCAGCAATCTGCCTTTCTGGAAGCAATTATAATTTCTGAAGTATTTCCATTTGCTGTTCACTGACACATTCTAGATTTGCTTGTAAAAATCTAATTAAAGTTATGTCTGCTTTGCTCACTTGTCTTCTTCCTGCATTTTTATAGGCAACAACAAAAGTTTTGCTACCATGGTTTCAAAAAGGAAGCTGTCAAAAACTGAGGCTTCTGGAGAGAATGGCAAGGCAGATCTGCTGACCAGGTGCTCAGGTATTACCTTATGTGGAGACCCCCTGTGAGAGGCAGTGGCTCCCAAGCAGGCAGCAAGCCAAAATGACAGTTTTGGTGACACAAATTGTTGATGATGATGTTTTTTAAACACTTTAAAAAAAGAATTATAATAAAACAACGCTATAAGTAGTGCTGTGTCTTTTCTTAGTCACTTTGTTCTCATACCTTTGTTCATTGTTTGCTATCTTGAGCTTCACTGCTTTCCAAGCCTGCAGGTTAATCTCATCTGATCAAAAATGATCTCTGTAAATCAAACCATGATAACCTCTCTGTAGCTGGAGCTTTAGCAAATGGGTTAATACCTGAGAGAGGGGTCCAGTGGGAGAACCTATATCAAATTTGTGCTTTTCAGGCCAGAGGAAAGTATGTGCTCATAGTCTGTTGGTGGGTATGTCTCCCATGGGAGTATGCCACTACAGGTGTACCTTAGCTGTCTTTGGCTATGGATCACTTAAAGGGGTAAGAAATGTTCCTTTCTGATGTCATGCTGCAGGGACAGGATCTGTGCCTTGTCACCTGAGTTGGGTAATGACCACTGTCAAATAGCAGTACTGTTGGTTACTCTGGTCCTAAGTGTTTTCCCTGTGTTTTTTTTAGTTTCTTACTAGAAAGTTAATTAGTTAGTTGGTTATTTGAAGGGTCTCTTGTTATTTTTATTGCAGAGTATATTTGATGTAACGTGTCTTGTTTTCTCAGAAACAAAGAAGTCGCGTATTTCTGCCCCTGGGGAAGTGGAGACTGAGGGAATTTTTGAAGAACTCCTTAGAGCATCAGGAATTGTACTGAAAGCTGGAGAGGGACAGAATGAAATAGGTACAAGTTTAACATTTGCTCGCTCTGCTTGCGTCTGAAAACCTGCAAAGATGACTGGTACAAAGTCAAGATTCTTTTTACTTGCAGAGCAAAAGTGCTTGAGCCAGCTTGTTCCAAAGCTTGTACTCAGTGTACCAGTTGTTACAGTGTTGTATGGTCTAGTTCTTTATTTTCTTTTTAAACTTTCTCCTTAGCTGTGGATCAAACGACTTTCCAGAAGAAGCTCTGCCTGGCCCTGGAGAAGCACCCAATTTACCCAGGCGTGAGTAATGGACTATGCTTTGGCAGGAGCCAGCTTTAAAGCTGTTTGCTGTGTATCAAAAGGTGCAAATGCAGCTACCTGTTCATGCTAGTCCCATACGAAAGTATGGAGCACAGCAGTGTATCTTGGGTTTCTGTGGTCCAGGTTCTCTAATTCTGTCAGTGTTGCTGTTTCAGTCGTTTGGTCCCATTGTCTTGCTATTCTGTCTCATCTCAGCTGTTAGGTCTGAACAGTCAGAAAGAGGTGACCACCCCGTGCCTTTGCTAAACCAGCCTTGGTGCGCGTGCTTGTGGTTTAACCTGGCAGGTAGCTAAAGAGCACGCAGCCACTTGCTCACTCCCTGTCCCAGCGGGATCAGGGAGAGAACTGTAGGGAAAAAAAAAAAAAAAAAAAAGCTCAAATTCTTGGGTTGAGATAAAGACAGCTGAATAGAACAAAAATGGAAGGGAAAATAGTGACTGAGAAAAAGAGTTGAAACATGCCAAACAAGTGATACGCAATGTAGCCACTCACAACCTACCAACCAATGTTCAGTCAGTTCCTGAGCAGCAGCCTCTAGCCAGCTTTCCCCCCATTTTATATGCTGAGCATGATGCCACAGGGTCTGGAATGTCCCTTTGGCCAGTTGAGATCAGCTGTCTGAGCTGCGTCCCCACCCAGCTTGTGGCAACCCCAGCCTGCTCTCTGCTGGGGTGGGGTGAGGAGCAGAAAAGTCCTTGACTGTGTATGCAGCACTTAGCAACAACTAAAACATCTTATATCAGTCTAATATCAACTTATTCTCATGTATTACCTAGCATTCCTTCCAGCACAGTTTCTGTCTGTCTGCAGTTCCCTGGCTAGCTCTTCCCTTTCCTCATCATCTGTTCGTAAACCACAGGAGTTGAGGGGGGTGTCTTTTCAGGAAGTGTATAACTTCTCTGTGCTTTGCAGGTTGTGAAGCAATTTATCAGCGGTTTGGAATCTCACATCAAGGATAGAAACCAGTTCAAGAACTGTCTCTTGCCCTGTGCTCCCTCACAGACTGAGGGGTCAAGGTCAGAGAACACATATTTTGTCTTCCCCTTCAGTCAGAGCCAGTCTCTAGTTAAATGCCATGTAACTTTGAGCAGAGCGCAAGGATAGACCATAGCTCCAGCTGATACACAATGAAACTTGTTTCTTACGTAGAAGTGGCTGGTGTAATACACTGCTATTCAGCAGCAGTAAGTTTAAAGTGGTAAGTCATGGTATTTACTGTCTGCCTGTGGCATGTGTTGTTCTCTGCGGCATTTTATGGCAAGAACCAAATTCTGCAGGGGAAAACCAATTTGACAAGGCTGGTAAAGGTCAACTGTTTTTTGCCAGTTTTTCCAGGAGAGGCAGCTTGACCACAGAGACTTCTGCATTTGCATCTCACATTAGTCTTGTAGAGAGTAACCCTGTTGAGAGCTGAAGTACAGCTTTAAGTGTGTGTGTGTGTGTGTGTGTGTGTGCTACCAAAGGTTTCACTCTACTGCAGTAGTGGGAAGAGCTACAGCCTGTTCTCCAAAGGTGTTTTGCCTTGAGTGACATGGTCTAGGGTGAGGTGTCCCTGCTCATTTAAGGGGACTTGTAACTAAGTGATCTTAAGGTCCTTTCTAGCCCAAACCATTCTATGTTTTTGTGTTTTTTATTGCAACTGTGGTGGAATCTTTCATCTTGCAGGACTCGACACTCGTATTGTGACAGCCTTATTAAACTGCTGCTGGGAATTAACATCTTACAGGTATGGGCGCCTTAGTTTGCTCTTTACAATGGTGTTGATTTATTTAGGGTTTCTTTTGCTTTCTCAAATAGAGGATTAGTAGAACTTGTGAGGCAGATGAGGCTGCATCTGGAATAGTGTCTGATTTGTTATTCCTTTAGGGATACAAAGATGCTCAGGGCAGAGAGCACATGACATGCAAGAAGAGACAGAGGGAACTGGGATTGTTCAGTCTTAAAAATAGAAGGCTAAGGGATATTTTGTGGTCTTCAGGTGCTTAGTTACCTGGTATAGAGAAAATAGAGTCAGATTCTTTTCAAAAGTGAACGGGGGCAGGATGAGACATGACAGCTTAGGTCAGCTGTGGGAAATTGTGATAGTATATAACCGTTTCCACTGTGGAGAATGTTTCCTTTAAGTGGTAGAGCAGGTAGGCTAGAGAGGTGGTTGAAATTCCATTACTGGAGGAATTTGAACCTTGGAAGTGTTTAAAAATGGGTAAGATGCTGCGCAACCTGCTGGCAAGAACAGGATCTGTTAAGCTGTGTGCAAATTGCGTTAAGAGGTATATGGAATTGAAGTTGACAGATATCTTGCAAAGATGTGGGAAATCCAAGCAGCTGTGGATTTAAATTCTCATATAATTAAAATGTTTTGAGAGTTCTTGTCTTAAATATATTTTTGGAATTGCATTTGGGACGTGCTTAAGGGCAGGGGAGGGAGAGGAGGAAATCAGACCTGCAGAGGGAATGGCAAAAGCACGTGGGCCTTGTTTTCAAACTTCTCTAAAGTTGATGCTTTAGATTCCTATATAGTGAAAAGCACCTCAGTTGGGTCTGAGGAGTGCTTCCAGAGAAATTGGACATCCTGCCCCTATGTCCTGATTCTATTAGATAATGTAGACAGTTTATTTCACTCTCAGCGTGTTTCTCTTTCCAGGCTGTATGCCTCCTTTCTGGCATTTGGCAAGAGATTTCTTGTACAGGAAATTTTTGTATTGGTCCTTTTGAGTATTTTGATCTCTTCATACTTAATCTTTTGATAAAGATAATGTTTGGTGGCAGTGCTGCAGCACAAGCAGTAAGTCATCGTCCCAACACTGTTCTTCTGCCTTTCTTACAGCCTGCTGTCGTAACATTGTTGTTGGAAAAGATCCCTGAATTCTTTTTTGATATGTGAGTATAGACTCTTTTCCCTCTGCCTTGAAATGATATTTCTTCTTTTGGACAATCAGCAGCTGTTTGACTTTAAAGTTACTTCAGATTTCGCTGAGTGGATGTTTGCACTGATGTTGTTTTTTTTTAATTCACACATTCACAAAATTGTCTATGAGGTATCATGATTTTAAACTTCTGGGTGCATAAAGCAGAAAGCAAATTTATAAAAGCTGAAATAAAGACATACCTTATGATTCATTACACTTTTCGTGGCTATTGGCACAACCTGGGAAGTATCTCAGCAAAGGGACTATGGAGTGTTTCTTGATGTAGAAAAAGATGAAAGTGGATGGCAGAGTTTTAGGAGGCTGCTGAATGCAAACAGACCTCCTTTTAAAAATGAAGATTGTGTTCAAGCTATTAAATGTACTCTTAAAAATGGATGCTGTTACACTTATCTCCTGTTAGACTGTAAAAAGAGTGAAGTGGTTTTTTTTCTATGCATTAATGACCAGTTAAAGATGGGAGGGGAAGAAATGAGCGTGGTCCATATTGCAGGAGGAGGATGGTCCATGAAGATCTGCTTGCTCAGGATGTTTGTAAATGGAAAAAAGAAATGAAAAGTGAGAGAGCAGTTTATGGTAACAAATTCCCCAAATAATCTAATCTAAAACCGATTGTAAAGAACAGCAGAGTTTTTTCAGTGGAATTACTACTGATTTTTGTTTTGTTTAATTATAGGATAAGAAACAACTTTCATTACAACTGATCTGTAACCACAGCTGTACTGACCCACCAATTTCTCCCAGGTCTGACCTTAATGCCAGTCAGTGCCTGGACAGAGGACATGCAATGTACTGACTCCCTGTAGGAAGGATAGGGAGAACTTGGTTTATCCATGTGCCTTGGCAGCAGCCAGCTTATTATTACACCTGTGCTCACAGACCAGTGTAACCAGAAGTTACAGGAACGGGATGGCATCTGAGCACAGCTCTATAAACCTTGTTTTCTTAAAAAATCAAACTAAAATTAATCCTGATTGTATAAAGACAATGACAAACTCAGTGTTTTCCTTGAGGAAACGTGTCTTGTATGAATGCTTCTTTTTGTTTCTTACTCTTTAGTATCAGTTCCCTTCTTAGCAGTAGACAAAGCAAGAAAAAAAATACTAGGGAGGGAGTTGGGAAAAATGCAAAACATGTCACAATGTGTGGTACAATCACATTTTGAATGTTGCATGCACTTCTGTTCAAGCTGTCACAAAAATGTAATAGAACAGTTCTATGTAAGTAGGGAAAAATAAATGGGATAGAATTCTGCCTGCCTTCGAGGGAGATGATTAGCAGAGAAATGACAGATGTGTGGAAAAGCAAGAAAGGTTTAAAAAAGATAACTAAGGAAGGTTTAGCCGCTGTTTTTAACTATGGAAGGCAGCAAGCAAAAAAACCAGAATATTTCAGATTTTTCCACCCTGTGGAATTCAGTGCTGGAGAATGTAGAGGTTAGAAATTACACACAGGGGTCTTTGGGCTTTTTTGTTGTGTTTTGGTTTTGTATTGGTTTTAAGGCTTAGGGAAATTAAGGGAGGATAAATCTACTGCTGGATAGCAGACAGGGAGTGGGTACCAGCTTCTGCCTTGGAGATTTGCTGAACTGCTCATTGTTGGAGACTGAATGGATACTCTGTGAAAGGATTGCTCTGTGAATGCCCTGTTACACAAAACTTAATCCAAAAGCATCTAATACTGACTACAGCTGGGGACAGGGATGCTGGCCTCAGAGGACCTTTAGGCTGAGCTGGCATAACCACTCTCATTGTAGGAGGCACACAAGATCTGAAGTAAAGTCACATTGTATATTTTGCTTTTTGTACCCTAACTTAGATTGTTGATGGTGTATTGAAATAGGCTGGTAGTGTTTCAGTAATAAGAAGTAGGGTTCTTCCTGGATAGTGGTTAAATCTGTAGGGGTGTTAATGATATTTTCATTAAATGGTTTTGATAGTTGGTTAATTTGAATTGCATTTCATGGTCTTGCTGAGCAGCAGCAAAGCTTTTGAGCATCTGTAGGTCTGACTAATCTGTGTTTCACTTGCTGCTGTTTCAGCGTGGGCACCTTTGGAACAGATTTTCCTCGGCTCATCATCAGTCAGTTTAAATGGCTTGACAAGCTTCTTGACAGCCAGGTGGGTACTGACAGTGCAATCACATGTAGGCTTTTTCCAGTCAGCTTCTGAAATGCTTCTCAGGTGAGATGAGATCAGTTATTATGCTATTGAGAGCTGATGTTTTCATATTCACGTGCTGAAGGAGAGATTTTATTCTTTCTGGCTTATTATGATTGCTTTCAGTGACTTGAACGTCCCCTTTTACTCTTTCTTCTTCCTTTGCTCAGAGCCTCCTTTCTTATAAATGTGTATCTGTGCATATGTGTCCACATGTGTGACCCCATTGTGAAGCCTTTGCTGGTAGGAAGTTACAGTCCCCCCATGTTTAATTTTAACTGGAGATATTGGATACTTGCCAGTGTCTGAAGATGAATTCTGTGTTCTTGCTTTGATGGTTCTTTTTCTTCTTCCCCTAAGTTAGTTGGTCTCTGTGGGTTTGTACCAGAGAGCTCTTCCTAGGGAGTCCCAGAATGAAATTGAACTGCATCAAGAAGTCACATTACACACTGAGGAGCTTGCTGTTGTGTTTCCCACTTTCCTTTGCTCACCCAGATAGTTATATCCTGCCTGTAAAATGTCATTATTCCAGAAAAGTATGTGCTATGATTCACAACTCCAACAGGACAGTGATTTAAGGGACAGTTAGCAGAAATCCAGACAAATAGCTTAGAGTGACCTTGTATACATAATGTTGCTTTACTAAGGAGCTCCTTGCTTGCAGTGAGCCTCAGCATTTTACAGTATTCTTCTGGTCTTTAGGATCTTGTCAAGAAGTTAATGCAGCTGGTTAGTGTCTCTCCAGAGCCAATCCAGCATGATATTATCACCAGTTTACCTGAGATCCTGGAGGATTCCCAGCAAAGTGAAGTTGCCAGAGAGCTCAGGTACAAATGATTCTGTCAAGGGCTTTTATATTTTGTTGTTTGATTTACTTTTCCCCTTGCACGCAGCAGAAAAGAACATTGTGCATTAATGTTGGTTGCACCACGACTGACTGAAGTAGTAGGACAACAGTCTGGTTCTGTAACATTCAGGGACAGCTATTCCTGGAGAACATATAGTTTGTTGTGTTATGCTCTTAAATAGAGGTCTAAATGCTTCAAGAGTGTTTCTGTCTAAAAAAATTATTACACTCTTGACTTCAAGCTGCAGTCCTTTGGTCAAGAAGCTGCCAAACCACAGCTTGCTAGAAAGCCAGACCAGTTTATGTAGGAAGCATTTGTAAATACTTGTCCAATTCTTAGTCTGTTTCATATTGAGCAGTACTGGGAAAAGGATGATGAATGAAACTGATTCTGGTTGGACCCATTGTGCCTTTCATTACATGTTTGCAATTCTTCGAGCAAATCCTTTGACTAGAGAGCAGGTCTCACACATGAGGAGGATTCAATCCCTGGCTTGAATGTGGCAATCTCATTTACAATTTGTTGGTGGCTTGTCCATGGAACAGGAATGTGACTAGAAGGTGTCAGGCCTAAGTGATGTTCATGGTTAAATCGTATATCAGCATCTCACTGTTTTTTCTATTAATTGTGAACCCAGAACTTTCCAGTTTTAAAGTTCCTGCTTGGGGCTTGTACAGGGCCTTTGTCCATGTTCCCTGTTTTTATGAGATATGAAAAAAAGTAGATTCTTCCTATCTGCTTCTGATCAGCAACCACAGAATCACAATTTGGCATGTTCAGGAAGGAGCGACAATTTAGGAAACCAGTTTTCTGTGATACGAGTGGTATACATTGTTGTCAGTTTCAGGGGTTTTTGGAATCACAATTTACTAGAGATCCATTTATGGCTCTCTTAAGAGGCTCATTTGTTTTCTTTTCCCTGTATCAGCTGCTTACTCAAACAGGGCAGGCGGCTGACAGTTCCAATCCTGGATGCCCTTTCTCATCTGGATCTCGATGCAGGCCTTATGGCTGAGGTGAGAGTTTCTACCGATCAGCTGAGCCAGAACCCAGCCCCTGCTTAGCAACACAACACCTAGAACTGTTAGGTCATTCAAAAGTATTTTGCTAAGCCTGACTCCTATAGGCCTTCAAAAGTCCTGAGCTCGCCGAAATGGAAAATGAGTCAGAGAAGCTCAAACTGTTCATTGAGGAGCAGAGATACTTTCTATTACAGTACACATTCAGAAATTTCATACACCCGTTTTAGCAAATACAAAAGCACCTTATTCTGCTGCAGTGATTTTGTACTGTCTGTCTTAAACCTGTTTATTGTCACAGTTTCTTTTTTGAAGTACAGTGACCACTGCTACATTCTAAGTAAAGGCAAACTGGCAATTAAATAATTGCACGATCATAGTTTTTCTCTGCCGAATGCTGAGAAAAGGAGAAGAGGCCCTGTGTCTTCTAAGCATGCTGGATTGTTGCACTTATTGCAGTTAGGTTTCTTACGTATAGAACAAAATCGGTTCATTTGAGTGCATTAACTACTATTTTACATGCTCTGATCTAGTACTGACAATATTCCTGCCCTGAGCACAAGGCTGGACTTTAAGCCTCCTGAGATTATTTCCCACTAACATAACTGTTTCTGTGAACCATGGTCTTACAGCTGACCCAGTGTTGCTTTCTCCTCAGGTGCGGCAGTCTGCCATGACCATTGTGCCTTCTGTAAAACTGGAAGATTTGCCTGTAGTAGTCAAATTCATTCTCCATAATGTCAAAGCAGCAGATGCAGTAGAGGTACAGTCTTTTGCTGTAAAGACTAGTAGGTTGTGTAATCCAATGCATGTTTTGACAGAGAGCAGTTGCTTCACACACAGAGATGTATGCTTTAATGTTGTCAAGCAAAATTTTTAATATTGCAAAGGATCAAAGCACATGTTAGAAACTCTATCTGTCTTCTGATGGGGATTTGGTTATGCCTTCTGGCTGCGAATCAAAATGTCTTCCTTTCTGCTGCCTATTGTAAAGTTTTCTCATTTGGTTTTAGAGTTGGTTTTTTGTTTTGGTTTTTTTTTGGTGGTTGTAAGCATCATAAAGAGCTGGAAGCAGTCAAGTTTTCTTGAGCTAAACTCAGAATGAAGAGCTGTAGTTAACTGGCAGCTTTATGCCTCTGAGTTGTCTAAGAATTTTTGTATTGTACAAAACTTTCAAGGGTTTTAAATTCCAGATATATCCATGGGACTGCAACTTGGTAATGCTCTTGTTTTCTCTACTGAGTTCTTGTTTTGGAGACATTCCTGTAAGGGTAGTTGTCCTGTTGGAGGACAGTTTTCATTCTAAGGTATAAGCTTCCTCAGGTTTTGAAGTTGCTTTACGTAAGAAAATGCAGTCAGAATAATTTTTAAATTAACTAGATATATTTTATTGAGCCGGTGTTGCTGAACATGTTTTTTTTACGCTTTGAGGAAGCTTCAGCCTAGCACCAGATGAGGATTGGGATCTGCCTAAGTCTGTAGAGACCACTGTGAAAACAGCATGCCTATAACAACAAACCAGTCTCTGCTGATACAGTGCAGTTTGACAGCAGTCAGACTGGTAAACTCAATTCCCCCAGAATTCCTGTAGCTGTCATAATATCTTGCTTAGGTGCCAAATAGGATAAAACTAGTTCACAGCAGCATACAGCAGAGATAGAGGTGGGAATTTCACAAAGTAACTTGTAGGAAATCCTTTCTTGCTTTCTGCATGCATCTGCAACATCATGACGTGATGGATGAAGAGCAAAGTATTGTTGGCTTATTTTTAAAGCTTAAAAAAAAAGCCCAAAACCAAAAACCAGCAACAAAAAGCTTAAGCATGGTTAGATGTTTATTTTACAAATACATGAGTGTTTGATTTGTAATTTTAGGGTTATTCTTGGAGGCTGTGTTTTCTTTTCCTCATCTTTTTCTGTTCCTCCCTTATATGTGCAGGGCTTTTTATTTTACAGGTTATTTCTGATCTCCGTAAGAACTTGGATCTATCATCATGTGATCTGCCCCTGAAGATCCTAAGTTTCCAGAAAAAGGTTAAAAGTCAAGTTCAGGCCAGGTATTTTAGCAGATTTACATGATTTTCCAAGGGTAAGATGGGATGAGAGGACTTCAACTCTTCTTTACGTGGTCTCTCTGGCACACATGGTTAAATACATGATCCTAATTTATCCTGTGCTGACACCTTTATTCCTTCCTGCTTGGTGCTAATATAACACCTTGGTTAGTCCTTGCCCAGCCAACTTCCCCTGCCCTGCATGTAGTTTGTTTTGAGCCACCTGCATCCATGTCTGCGTGGGGATAAGCAACACCATGTATAATAGTGTTGCTGCTGGTTCATCTGAATCAGTAGGGTTTTGGCTGATTCTGTGACCTCTGCTTCTACCCCTTCTCAAACTTGATGTCGTTGCCAGAGCATTCCTGTTAGAGAATGGCTGCTCTAAGTAACCGCTGTGACTGCTAGGCTGCCTTGTTCCCTTTACTACAGTATTTACGATTACTGAGTCTCCTTTCTGATCATTTACAGTTCTTCTATGAGCCAAGTAACCACCAGCCAGAATTGTGTGAAGCTGCTTTTTGATGTGATCAAGTTAACTGTGAGATTTCAGAAAGAGGTCTCTGAAGCTTGGATTAAGGTAAGATACATGCTTCAGTCCTAGTTTCCTTATTCAGACTCCTAGGTTGACCCTGAACTTTTCTTGTAATCAAATGTGATACTAAAAGGCAAATGTTAACCCTTAATTTTACCAGTACAGACTTTATTCGGTGTTGCAGATTAGCAGTGGTTTTTCAGGAGTCTGCTTTGTTCCTCAGTTACCAATTTCACAGTTCTTGCAGGATAGCCACTGAGCAAATCAATACAGGCCCCAAATCTTGAAGTGGAGGATAGACCTGGTTCTGCAGGTTTATGAGAGTGAAAATGAGTACCCATATGACGAGGCTGAGCTGTGTGAAGCCTTAAGGTGCTTGAAAATGTCCAGGTAGAAATCAATTGATACTGAGCTAAATTTAATTTTAAATTGCATTTCAGTATAAACTAGGAGACTGTTTCTTGTTTTCAGCTTTCATTATTAAGCACCTTCATTCTTTTTTCAAGCCTGATGTTATTTGAGGGTGTTCTTATTTAAGCTGAATTTCTGTGCTGGTTTTTTGAGTGCCTTCTGGGTTCTCTGCTGTTGGCAAGATTCAGTTGCTGGCTTTGACAGCTGTATGGTTGTAGAAGAGAGAAATCTGTGAGCAGGATTTCTTTTGGTGTCTGCCTTTTTTTGATTTGGTTCTGGAATACAGTAGTGTGCTGTAGTGTAACAGCTTTCTTGGTTCTTTTGCCCTTAGGCTATTGAGAACAGCACGTCTGTATCTGACCATAAGGTAATACTTCTGACTCTGCACTTGTCTCTGGAGCGTCCTCTTTTGCTGATGTTCCCAAGGGCTTTTTTTCATGCTTCTAGATGAAAAGGTTTTTCTAGTTGGAGCAGAAACTGCCAGTGATGTTGCAGGGGTGGTTCTTCTGGCATTTGACTTGTTCCTAGTATAACAGCCATCCATTTTCTTTGTAACTCTTAATTAATCCCTTCTAAATGTTAAGGGACAGAGTTGTCCTGCTTTAATTCTTTCCAGCTGGACTGATAAGGTTTCTGTACAGTTCTGGTTGTTGGGGCTTTTTGAGCTCTTGACTTCCTTCTCAGTTTTGATTTCAAAGTGTATTGCTGTCTGCACTGTTTAATATCTTTTCAGCATAATGATTGGCGGCTATTTCCTCTGAAAGGTTCTGGATCTGATGGTTTTGCTGCTAATCCATTCTACGAACACCAAGTACAGGAAGCAAGCTGAGAAATTACTGAAGAGCAAAATCCGACTGGGCTGCATGCCGGAACAGCTGATGCAAAATGCTTTCCAGAGTCATTCACTGGTGAGTGTTGATTCTCTTTTACCTCCCAAAGATCTTGCCAGATGATGATTTATTCCAGTTGTGTACATTTCTGTGTTTTAATTTTTCGTCAGTGTACGAAGGCACATGTCCTCTGTTGTAACTGTTCACATGGGTTTTAGAGACGACCTTTCCTCAGAATTGGATGGGCTTTTTATTTTGGTGCAAAATCTAAGAGATGTGACCTAGCCCAAGATTTCCACTGTGTGTTCCAGGCATGCTGTTATCTCCCACATTATTTTTACAAATTTATATCTTTACATGATCCATTTTCTAGGTCTAAATATATATATTGGGCATATGTTTGTAATGTAAATTACCATTTACTACAAGAAAACTGAAGAGATCAGTGAAAAATGATGCAGTGCTCCTTGTTGGAGGTAAACGGCAGATGAGAAAGTTATGGGTTTAAAATAAATTAATTAAACTATAATAATGCCTTAAGTGGTCACATTTTATTCTAAATGGGTTTAATTCAGTCCTAGTTTAACTACCTTCCAAAATAAGTTAAGATAAAGGAAATAAGGCCATTCCCGCATCTGCATAAGAAAGAACTTATTGTTCAAAGGCACTATGTGTGATTTAGCTGAGTTTAAAATACAACTTACATTTTTTTAGTATCTTGATGTAGCGGAGTCCTTCTGTTAAAGTAAGACCAGGAGTGTTTCTGTCCTGGGGCTTATATTTACTGGTACTCTGCTGTAATGTGACTTCCCTCATGTCATCTGTAAGGGATATGCTGCTGTGAGCTCTGCAGCTTTGCAAGTTGGCTTCTTAACCAGTCTGTAAATCCTCAGTGTGGAGAAGGTTGGAGAAACCTATCCCAGTGTGCCTTAGCTGCTCTTTTTGCCCATTTATACGAGAGAGGACAGTCAGAGAAGGCAGGAAAGCACCTACTAAACTAGACAAAGCTTTTGAGATGAGCTATAGCATGCTCTTTATTTAAAGAACTGAGCATGTTGAAAACAAGCAGCAATAATGTCCTTTTTCATGATGTCTGCATTTCAGGTTATCAGAGACTTCTTCCCTTCAATCCTAGCAGTTGCTCAGACGTTTCTGCAGTCTGGACACCCAGCCGTGGTCTCCTTTGGCAGCTGCATGTATAAACTAGCTTTTGCAGCCTTTGACTCTTACTGTCAGCAGGTATAGTGTGATGGATGGCATCCGTTGTATTTGTCCTTGCATTTCTCTAGAATGTTTGTCATGATCCTTTATGGGAAGAGGATTTCAGGCAGTTGGAAACCTTTGAAGAGATGTCTGTGCTGTAGATTAGGCCAAGCAGAAGATGGGGAGTAATCGCAGCAAGACTCTGGCAGCAAGTGACACACAGAGAGTGCTAGAAGGAGCAGGGAACAAATAGACAGGCCTCAGAAGAGACAGAACATAAAATACTTAGGGAGCAGCGGGGACTGTGCTGTGTGCAGACAAGTTGACTGAGATCTAGCCAGGAAGTCAGGACTGGCTCCAGGATAATGGAGGAGGTTTGTTCATATTCCTGTTCTGTCTTACCTAGTCACTTTCAGCATCCTCTGTTTTAAAAAGCCATTGTTACAGTTTTTATTGAAACTTTTTCCACTTTACAATTACTTACCATGATGAAAAAGCTTACTTAGATGTCCCTCAGTGCTCTGAGCAGCTTGGACTCCTGCGGCTGTTCTGAATAATCAGAGACTAGACTTTCAGCTCTGAGCATGAGTTCCTAAAGACATGCTGACAGCAGAAAATTTGGAGACACAAGACAGCCTGCACAAGCCTTTGAATGTATTTGTGGTTTTTGGAGCACAGTATTTTTATGATTAAGACTGTTTCTTATGTTCCTGCATTACTTGTTACAGCAAATTTAATAAACAGGCACGCAAAAAAAAAACAACTGGGAAAAACCTGAGATGTGAAGGCATACTTTGTATACTTCAAAGTACTCCAAGTAGTACTTTGAGATGTTAAGAATTTCAGTCAAGGATGGCTGATTAGCAGTTAGCAACATAAGAAAGACTCAAGAGCCTCAGGCAGTGGAGGGGAGTGGAATGGGATCCCCCTCCAGAAGTCAACTGAAGTAAGGCCATAAAAATATCTTGAAACAAAATATGGCAGTTCTGAAGTCCTGTTGATAGAGGTGATATCTTTCTAGGGTATGGTGCAGTGTTCTGAGTGCCTAATGAAATAGCATAGATGTGTATAGTGTTGTATGTTGGTAGCAAAGAGCAGAATCTGCAGTAGTGTTAGTAAACAGGCAGAAAAAGTTGGTGAAAAGCTACATTATGGAATCAGGAGAGCTTTTAGAACTTTTCTCAAGGAGAAAGTCAACATTGTGGGTATCAGGAATTAAAGACGAACTGAGAGGAGACTTAGAATAATATGTCTGAGTTTCAGGTTGATTATCTGTGCTTAATCAATGTATTCTGTATGAGCAAAACAGAGCAGACATGTTTCTGTTGATATTACCTATGGTTTCTTCTGGGCTTTTCCCTTAGGAGGTTGTCACTGCTTTGGTGACTCACGTGTGCAGTGGAAATGAGACAGAACTGGACGTTTCTCTGGATGTGCTCACTGATTTGGTGGTATTGCACACATCCCTGCTGATGCGCTACACCACCTTCGTGAAGGTATGTGTATTTCAGGGAGCATATGAAAAACCCCATATTGTTATGGTAGTCAGCTTGTTCTTCCCTTTTAGCCTCTGGTAAAATGAACTGCCATAATTAAGGCCAGAGCAATAGTTCTGCATTTATGTTTATTTAATCTGAATGTAGCTTTTTCCTGCATATACAAAAAAGGTAAAGTTAATTGTCTTCCCTGTAGTTGACAACTGATGTATTGTTGGGAATATGGAAAGAGATTCCTCCTACATCTGTGTTAGTTTGTGGCTTCTGTCTTACAGGCCATTTTAGACTCTACACAGAAACTGCACCCATGCCAGATCCGAAAGCTCTTCTGCATTCTCAGTACGCTAGCATTTAGCCAGAGGCAAGAAGGAAGCTATGTTCAGGTAATGAATTTATATTCCTTAGTATATATTAAGGAAGCTATATTCAGGTCAACTCTTTTCTGTAACACAACACAACAGAAAGGTGTTCAGGTTGTGCCTTAGTCCTTTTTGCTTAACTTCCAGAGTTTGTGTTGTTCAAATAATGGCCTTATTTATGAAAACTGATTAATATCAGGAAGAAGTGTTCTGCCTCTCCCCCTCATAAATTGCAAAAAGAAAGGAAGGAGTGTAAGCTCTAGAATTTATTCTGAGCTGAGAGTTTGTAACTATGGGGATCCAAAGCTGGCATTTTGTCCTCAGTGATACCAAGACTCTAGGGGTACATCACCAAAGAAACTGGTATCCTGGGAGCCAACTTCTTCTTTGCCTTCTCTTAACTGTGCTTCTAAAACCAATGCCTCTTGGATACAAGAGTCTATACGGACAGATTAGGCATTTGTGTTTGCACTGCACAGGTTATTCCAAAGGCATCTTGGCTAGAAAGGGCTAAGAAAAGATATCATAATCATGTGCTGTCATTTTTTTTGCTACAAGTTTGGTCTTGTTTGGACTAGTAGGTTGCAAATCATTACTAGGCCTGTGCCTCCTGTGTCTCAAGACGTCTCTCTTTTCAAAGCTTGTGCTTTGAAATCAGTTACTTCCTGGTGCCTTCATTTAGATACCAGGAAGCTGAGCTGTCCCTTAGCTTTGTCCAGGACCCACTTGGCAGCCCTTTACCTGCTTAGATGAGGTTTGTGTCTTTTATCACCTACTGTTTATCAGCTTAAGAGGTCAGGTAGAGCATACCCCTTTGTCAGAGACACTATTATGGACCTCTTGGTGCCTGCCCTGTTTTAGCCTTGGCTGTTCATCTTCCGCCTTCAAGGTGATTGCTTTCTTGATTAGCATTCCTCTGCTGGCAGTGCAGGCGCAACTTGGATTCCTGTGGATGATTTGCTACGCGCTCTTCTGTGCTTTGCCTTCCGTCTCTTTGATCGGTATTAAGACTTCTCATCCCAACTTCCTTGAAGAATCACACTTTGACTGCTTCATGTTCTCTGTGTCAGGAGGCCTCTTAGTCTATCATTAGTGATCCAGTTATGACCAGTATTTTCATAATAATAGAAATCATAGAATGTGTATGTGCCTCTTGCAAGGCTGTAATCCCAGTAAACCACCCCCTGCAGCCTTTAGAGATGATACTAGGTGAAGATGCGAATAGAATTGTGTTTGATGCACTCAGTGTGGTGACATGGTCTGTATACTTCTTTTTAGGATGATATGCACATGGTGATCAGGAAATGGCTTTCCAGCACAGTTCCCAACCACAAACAGATGGGGATTATTGGTGCTGTTACCATGATAGGCAGCGTGGCATTAAAAAGGTGAGAGTGAATGTAGCAAAGGTGAATTTAACATATTCAGTTCAGACCAAACCTGGAGTAGAACGAAAGAAGGGAGGCATTGCCTCTGAGCTCATGCATATCCTGGTCTAATCCAGGAATGTGAAACTTTCTGCAGTGCTTGGTGTTACAAACCTCACCTGCTGCTAATCTCAAAGGCATCCTGAATTCCATGTTAATGCCTATTCATGGATGTCTTCACTAGCACTGCCAGGACCTATTACTTGGGAAAGCTAAAAGAGAAGTAAAGAGAAAGAGTATTCCTGCTGTGCTGGGCATTGGCATGACAATTTCCAGTGTACTGTGTAAATGATTTATGAACAGCAGTAAACCAGGTAACCTACTGCTAAGAGCTGTGGCAAAGATTTAAGCACTTGAGAAATAAAGATTTTACTGGTGTTGGGAAGTGTTACTTAGCTCCCTGATTTTGCACTTCTTAATAAAATGCTTTTGCTATTTATTATGGAAAGAGAAAAGCCCATCTTAGCTCCAGGCCCTGAGACTGGACTTCTATGGTGTTGCTCCCATAGCACTGACATCAGACTTGCTAATTTAAAGGCACTAATTCAAGTCTAAGCAGTGTTTGCCAATATAGTTGTTTCAAGAGGAGATTTAGAAAATTTAGAAGGTGAATAACAAGGATAAAAAAAACTACAAAGCAAACAAACAAAAGAAGAGCCCATGGGGTCTGTTAGGGAGTTTGCCAGGTAGAGTGCACGCAGATCATCTCAGCAGGTGGTACATGTTCTATACCTTGGAAAAAGGAGTAGATGCCCAGGAAATCTGTTTGACCTGTAGAGAAATTCCTTCCCACTCAAGTCTGACCCAAACGCATGAGAAAAATCCGTCTGCTGGCACTTGAGAAATATCTTTGCATCGCATTAGATCATTGTGTAACCTACTGGAGTCCTGTCTGATTTCCTCAGAGAAAGATTGAAGAAGACGGACTTGAAAGCCAGGGAAAGTCAGAGGAAAAAATACCTTTCTGAACCCTGCAAGTAAGCAACAGGAACTTTGAATAGCTATCCTAATGTACAACTACAGATCTAGGCTTATGGTAAGATGAGGCTCCATCTGGCTTTCAGAAGAGAAGGTGACTAGAGGGCTTAGATTTCCACAGGCTAGAAAAAGCACATCCTTGAAGATGTTGAGTCTTGTCCCACAGGTCCCAAACAGCAGTAGGTCTTTTCCTAATAGTGTCCCAAAGAACATCTTTTTTCTGCATAATTCTCCAATTTCTGGAGGGAGAACCTTGTGTGTGTGATGAGAATTGCGTATCTAAGTGTTGTGCAACAAAAGTAAGGTTATAAATTGCTTTTAGGAATGAAGGAGATGGTAGTTCCTTGGAGAGACCAGAGCTGAACAGTGAGCGTGATGAGCAGGTGAGTACTAAAAATGGGGCAATGTCGAGAGACAGAGGATGTGGCCAGCCAGGAGGAGTGACTGGAAACACAGTCTTAACTGAAGTAGTGTATGTGTCTGGCAGTTAGCTTTACTGAGCCTGGGATTCTCATCCATTGACTGTAGAGACAAGGATCTATTAAAAATGGTTTTGGAGAAACAAAGGTCTGTATTAAGATAGCACCTGCTGATATTGCTTGCTGCTAGGCCAGGACAAGCAGTACTGCAGCCATCTAGTGGAAGGCTTCTATCCAGATGTCATTCCAGACACAAAGGGAAGAAACAGGACAATCTGCTTCAGTGAGCCAAAGGCGACCTTTGCCTTCCTCTCGGCTTGGCAGCAGCAGTGTCTTCCTGCCATCCAGAGAGAGTACTTCTGCTGTACAGGGTTGGCCTGGCTTTGGCATTTTTCCTTAATTCCTGTTGAAGAACCTTCTTCTAGGCTGGCACTCTATTTAAGGGTGGTCCTGGGCAGATTCTTTTGGGTTTTTTCATAGTGGAGTTGGGCCAGTACCTTAAAAGACCCATGTTCCTTTTTAAAACTGGGTTTTAAAACACCATGGGCTGTTGCTTAAAGTTTGGATATGCCTCAGAGTAAATTAGTATAAAAGGAACTGAAGATAAAAGCTTGAGTTGGAACCATTTACCATGCCCATTTCTGCACGCTATTCTCTCTCCTTTCAGCTTTCTAACTTGCTGGACCTAGTGGGCTTCTGCTGTGAGCAAACACCAGAGGTCTTGGCTCTGTACTATGATGAATTTGCCAATTTGATTGAGAAGCAGAAGGGGAATCTGGACTTGCAGCTCTTGGTATGTTACACAGTAGACTGAACTTAGTCATTTAAATTAATTCTTCAGAAATATAATCTAGGCATGCTCAAGGTCTGTAAGAAACTGATCAGATAAAAAAATCCTCTTTTAGCTCTCAGCTTTTTTTAGTTGTGGCAGATTCTTCATTGTGCTTCAGCAGCTTCCTTTGTGTTGACTTTGAAACGACAATAGGGAAACCTTTTAAAGGAAATTAAATGTCATTTTTAAAGCCTGCTTTGAAGATTCATAGCTAAAAGTAGCATCTGAAAAAACTTTCAACTTAGTATTGAGATTGGCTTTTGATCAGGCTGTTAAGGCTGTTGGCTAAGGACTTAGAAAAGTCACAGTCATTTACGGTAATAAAAAAATAAATGGTATTTATGGTAATAGGAGGAGGTTTGTGAAGGCCACTGGACAGCTCTTTCTTCTCCCTGGGGACTCTGTAGGTGGTCTGTACCTGGCAGAAGGGTACAAGCCATTTCTCCTTTTTCCCTGGAAGGCTGAAATGCAAAGCAAGCTAAGGTTCTTGTTACAATTTTTGTTCAGGCTTTTTAGGTCTTTTCATTGTCTGCCCAGACTCTGTCAAACCTATTACTTTACATCTCCCTTGTTTCTAACATGTGAAATATGTGGGATGCTTTGTGTGAAGTAAAATCTTGCCAGCATTTTCCAGCCATTTCATTCTGGTGATCTGCTGTTAGGACCCAGAACTTCCCATGTCTGCTTTCCTCTTCTGGCCAGCTGCTCTGTCTCTGCACAAGCCCATATCCAAAGAACAGGGAAGAAATTGATTGTGCATGCCTAGCAGTGTTTCCTGGCTTTGTCTCTAAGGGCAGGCCTTGGCTCTCCTTGCAAGCAGTTGGCTTCGTTGTTTTGACTGCTCCAGGATACTTTTGTTTGGCCTTACCTTCTGTGCTTTCTGCTGCTGCTGTTGAAGCTTTCTTCACAGAGCCCCTTTGCTGAGCGGTTTTTTTCCCATTCTCCGTAGGACAAGTTTGGGAAGAGTTTGGTGGAGGACTTTCCCAGTGACTTTGTGGTGGATCTCAGCCCCACAGTGGACGGGTATGCCCATCGCAGGCTAAGCATTTGTAATGCTTCTATCACTGAGAACTGAGTTTGTTAAGAAGAGCTTGTCTGTCTTTCCTTGTAGTTCATTCTTGTTCCCAGTGAAGTCCTTGTATAATCTGGATGAAGATGAAACTCAGGGAGCAATTGCCATTAACCTCCTACCATTGGTGTCACAGAGTAATGTTGCAAGGGTCACTGGTGGAATGAACAGCCAAAGCAAAAGGTACTTTGACATTTAACTGTGGGATGACTGCAGAGGTAAAGGAATTGTTTTCATTTGGTGCACTTCACTGTTTCACTGGGCAGAGAATTTAACAGTTCCCAGTGTTTTTTTCCTTCCCTTGCTGTTTGATATGTTTAGATGGCCCTAGAGGCGAAAGTTGGTTGGGACATGGCAATCTGTCCTGGCTCAGGCTGTTTAGATGATCCTGCGTAAATGAGATGTATGTGAGAAGAGTAGCTCTTTCTTCTGGTGTTATGGTGATACTGAATGCCATATTGAGATGGTTAGGCAACTCTGAGGTGGCAAAATTCATTTTTTCAGCAATGATTCTCAAATAGAGTCACTAAGGACTTAGTGTGTATCAACAGTACACTGTTTTTCTCACTTTCAGTTGTACTTGGACAACAGAGACTGTGCTCCAGAGCAAAACCACACATATGCAGCCACAAGTGAAATATGGGTGAAAAATAAGGTCTCTGTCTTTGGAAAATGGAACAGGATTATGTGAAAGAAAACAAAACCAAAAGTGTAATTGAACAGTAGGGCATCAAAGTGAAAAACAAGTTGTGGGTTTGTTTTTTTTTTTAACTGGCACTTTCATATCCTGTTTAATTTTATTGTCTTTAGATTTTTTTGGTATTTTAGTTCTGGTTACAAAAGGATCACTTTAAAATAAAAAAACATATAGCTCTTTACATATGTGTTGGAAAAATGTTAATTTCCTCAGATTGTGAGCAGTGGCGTGCTAGAAAACATTCAAGGATGTTTCTTCACTGCTCACAGCTGTGCTTTGCACAGTTTTGTATAGTTAATCCTGACTTAGTCAAATTTGATTTCTACCAACACTAAATCTGACCCCATTTTTGTCCATTACAGCTGGTTTTCTGCCTGTATCTGCTTTTCCAGAAAACTGGTTATCCAGCTTTTATTTTTGTATTATTATTTTAACCATAATTGTGCATATCTGCTATGTGTCGCTGGACTGGCAAGAAGCAGAGTACAAGGTGTAGGCAAAGTGACACAGGGAGGACGTAATATATAATGGGAAAGTGGTGGACATTCTGGAGATATGTAAAACATAGGACCTGCTCCATGTATTATTTCTTTCCCCCAAGGGTAGTGTCACCACTGTGTCTGTCACCGTGTTTCCGGCTGCTGAGGTTCTACACTGCAGAGCAAAACAGTGGAAGCCTGGAGGAGATCGATGCCCTGTTAGGTATGGGAAATAGACCTTTTGTGGAGTCTGGCTGCTGACTTGTGCCTGTCCCAGGTCTGCAAAGACTTCTTGCAGTTGTAGGAAGAATTGTGCAGTTTGTGAAGGGGTGGGATGCTCTGTTGTTCACAAAGTGGAAGGGAGGCAGGGGAGACAATTGCTTTGTTGAGGGTGGCTGACAAGGCTTTCTCCAAATAACCACTGGAATTCATACAGGCTTTGGTAAGAAACTGTCCACACAAAGACCAGAGGGTGGGTAGCAAACACAGTCCAGCATGTTCTCTTTCTGCTCTGTCTGAGGTTGCCCCCTGTACCTGACTAACCTGGAGGTTGAAGGAAAGCTGGACTCTCTATCTAAGCAGGAGCGGGAATTTCTGTGCTCGCTCCTGTTCTATGCTCTCAACTGGTTTCGTGAGGTGAGTTGAGCCTTGTCTGCAGCTGCTGGAGTGGCACTAAGGAGTAGTACTTACAAACACTAATCTTGGGCTTCAGGGGTACAATTCTTGCTAAGAAAAGCCTTGCCTCTTGAAAACCTTCTCCAGCAAGGTCCTGATGATCTCTGTGTTTTTCTTTTCATTACCATTTATCCTGTATCCTGCTGCTACCAGCAGCTCTGCTTCATTGGTCAGGGGCTCTAAGAACTGCCTTGCTGATTTGAGTTTTTCATCTGCTGCTCAGCTGCAGTTTGCATATGGTTTGTGATGACTGTGGCTTTTCCAAGTTTCTGATTTTGTGCTTTATTCTTCACCTCTGTGAGTTTACAGAAGGGTGAAATGTGGTGCCTTGAAGCAGATTTGCCCATGTATTTGCTAACATTGGTGGTCAGTGGGAGTGCTCCCTGCTGGGGTTATTCTGATAACATGAGTTCTGTTAGAGTTGGTGCAGTTCTGCATCCCCAGTCCTCCCTGTTCCTGCTCTCTCTTCTCTTGGGATTGCCTCTCTCCTGGAAGACCTGGGAAGTGCCAAGGGCTCTCCAGAGCCACAAGCAGCACAGAAACAGACAATGTGCTGCCTGCTTATTCCTCTTCTTCAGTTAATATTTGAGCTGTAGTTGTTGCTCTATTGCATTTTGTAGATTGCACCAATTATGTTCTCATGGGCTTCTGAAGAGCACTGTTCATGCAGTCTGGATCTGGTCACACAGGCCACTTGTACTGTGTTGTGTGCTTATTCAGGACTTGAGAATGTTATTCAGGAAAGAAAAAGTGGATACAAATCTCCCTGTGTCAGTGAGTTTGGTTTGTATCTTTAGGTTGTAAATGCCTTCTGCCAGCAACAGGATGCTGAGATGAAGGGGAAAGTTTTGATTCGATTACAGAACATCACAGAGCTGCAGAATGTGCTGGGGAAATGCTTGGCAGGTGAGTAGGAAACCTTTGTACATTCTGGGCCTGCACAGGCTGATCAGGCATGGGGTTCAGCCAGACGAGCACACTGGTCAGTTCTACTGACCAGCAGTGCTTTACTCATGGCCAGTCACTTTGACACTCTTTCTGCCTATTCCCCTCTTAGTTGTTCCCCATCCCACTTCCCTGCACATTCCTGCATTAATTTGCATAGCTCTACCCTTCCCTCTCCATCAGAATATCCCAAGTCGTCAAGTTCCTGTGTTTCCTCCTATGTTATCACCTGGACTTTATAGTCCAGGTGTCCAACTAAAGCCATGCCTGGAGTTTGTTAATGTCCCATCCATTACAAACTGCTGGAGACTTTTGGTCTTTGGCATTGTCTCCATTATCTCTTGTCTACCAGGTTTGTGTCTGTCCTTGTTTAAAGCCTCCCCCATTACTATTATCACCTTTGACACTGAAAAGTTCTTTGAGTAGATAAATGTAATGATGAATACACTATTGTCTCCCACATACCCTTACACAAACTATCCAGTAAGAGCTGTGTTTGTAAACCAGCAGACCAACTTCATCTGAAATGAAGTGCAGCTGTGATACCCTTCTGCAGCTCAGAGAGCACTGCAAGGCCAGCACAGAAAGGGCTCAGATGTGCTAGAACAGCTCTTTAGGCTTCACTAATGTGGACAGATGTCCTTCAGCATCTGAGCACTTGTTTTCCTCCCTTGCTGGAGGTTTGCAAAGTGCTGTAATTCCAGTGCAGTTTTGAGCTAAATGCACCTAAACATAAAAGCAGATGGACATTCAGCACAATGGTGAAGCATATAGTACTTCCTCTAGAGTTTGCCTGTATTTTGTCATTCAGGAGCTTAACTAAACCAATTTCTACATTTTGGCTCTTTCAGCAACCCCTGGATATGTCCCACCACCAGCTACTTTTGATTCTGAAGCCCTGGAGGCTGTATCATCCACTAATGCTGTTGGTCCAGTAAGAAAAAAGACTGGTAAAGGAAGTTTAAAAGTGTTTTTTAGTTTTCACTGGGTTAGTTTTTTGCTATTTTAACAAATTGCTTAACCAGTCATCAGGCTTCCTGAGTTAAGTGCAAGGCAAGTGTCAGGTATGCATGCCTAGGAACAGAAAAAAGATGTGGAGGGAAGAGCAGGACTAATGCTGAGCCATTAGGACAACTCAAACTGTAGGCTTGACATCCCTGCAAGTCCCTTCTATAGCTGCATCTTACCTTCTTTATCCAGATTTTCTTCCTTTCTCAATGATGTGTCTGAGGAAGAAACATTAAATTTGGGTTCAGACTTTTCTAAGATGATGTCCCACTCATTTTTTCAATCACTTCATAATATTTAAACCACAGTAAGAAGAGATAGACTTGCTTTAATTTCTTACTGTGATTTTATAAAAGAGAAGCTGATTGTGTGAGAGCCCCAAATGCATTTGACTCTTTTGGACTGAGGTCCTGGCTATGGATGACACATAACCTGTGCATGAGCCATGCTTTCTTAGAGGTGATTAAAATACACCTGGTGCCATTTCCCTGGCTGCAGGTGCTCTCTGGTGTTGAGCACAGTGTAGCCTTTGTTTCTGAATTTGCTTTTCTCTTTAAGGAAACAAAAAGAAGACTGATGGCAGCAAAGCCAGCACTGCAAATCGTTCTGAAGGAGATGACAGTTCTGAGGGAAACCCGCCTGACACTGAGCTCTCTGAGCTGGAGAAGGCATGTGTATACCCCTGGGAACTTGCAAGAAAGACAGACTAGGGAAAATGATGTATATACAAGTATAAACAAGAGCTTTGAGGGAGAGGTTGTTAATTTCAAAAGTTAATTTCAGTTAAGGGGTGCAGTTCTGCTTTCTGACACCTGCACCTTGTGGCGCTTATGGGTGCTTAAGGTGCAAGTCCAGAATGGGTTTCACAATGGCCACAGATCCACTGAAAGGAGATGGCAAAGGTTATTCCAGTTTCCTAAGTATTTTCCCTAGGAAATTTTTAGTGACTTGTACAGTTCAAAATAAAAATGCTTCTGATTCTAGTGCTTGTCTCTCTACTGGCTATTGTGAATTCTTCTTAGTCTTTTCTTCAGCCTGCCACAAAATGTTGAAATCCGTGTGGAAGAAATAGCTTTATTGGAACTACAAAGTCTTACAGTCTTGCAGGTTGCAATCTTAGTTTTGCCATTTACTTTTCAGATTGCAACTGAGAGAGAGGCAGAAAATCCTCTGGCAAAGCTGCAGAACTATCGCCTGTACTTCCGAGAGTTAGACCTTGAGGTGTTCACCATGCTCCACTGCGGGCTGCTGACAAAGTCTGTCTTGGACACAGAGATGCATACCGAGGTAAATGGAACAGAGTAAAACTGTACTGCTAAGGCTTTATGTAAATGCCTCTCTCAGAGGTCCTGCCCTTTCTGTTCCATTATAATACATAGGCATGATGTAAAAAAAGGAGCCTTAATATTGAACACTGCTAAGAGGCAGCTTGCCTATTAAAAAGAATCTATTGCATTTAAGTAAAGCCTGTGTTGCAAAAAGCAAAGTGCCTCAAGCCACAAACAGAGAAGAAAGTCAGCACGAATTTGGAACTGGTGTCATGGATGTGCTCTAAGTAAGCAGGGTCCTGTTTATCATCTTATATAAAATTGCTTTGGAAAGCAGAAGAGCTTATTTTTGTTACTCTCTTTCTTGGCAGGCTGAGTCCATCTGGAGTATAATTGTGTTAGGCTACAGTGAGATTTATAAGATGTGAAAAGGCCATGGCAGGCTGGAGTACAGCCTGGCCTGCTCCAAGGACAGCTGTGTCTGTGCATGCAGGTCACAGGCCAGTTGGAAGACTGTTTGACAAGTCTGTATCATTATTTCAAATTACTTCTTGACTATTACTCAACTGGTGAATTTTGTGATTCTTTGGACTTAAGCCTCTTTTTATCTTTAGGAGCTAATATTCAGTGTCAGTGTATGTAAATCAGTTCTCTGTTACTGATGTTACCTAAGCTGTGTTCAGAGCACCAGGCTTGCTTCATGCTTCAAGTAACCAGAACTGATGCCCCATACCTGCAGTGGAGGAGACATAAAACCATGGCATCTATCACATAGGTCCCTGGCTGAGGTTAACTAATTCAGAAGTCATAACTGGAATGGAGGGGGTGGACTTGAGCTTTAAGGCACTACAATTACATCTGGGTCCTGAGATTGACTATTCTTGTAATTGCAGTTTTGTGAAGTTGTGCAGCTGGGGCCTGCTGAACTTAGCTTCCTTCTGGATGACCTGTGCTGGAAGCTGGAGCATGTGCTGACCCCAGGCTCCACAAGGAAAATGCCCTTTCTGAAGGCAAGTACTGCAGCAGCCAGTGGATGTAGGGCAGAGGCAGAGCACATCAGTGGCCTCCTCCAGGCCTTTCCCAAGAGAAAAGGTTTTCAAAGTAATTTTCAGTTAACTGGCAGTCTGAGCCTAGCTGTGTGTCAGAGCAGCACTTGCTCTTGAAAGAGACTTCTGTACCACTTCACTTGCTGAAATGTTTGTAGCATCTGGTTCTCTGCATGCCTGAGGAAAGGGTATATAACAGCCTCAGAACTTGAGCAACCCTTTTCCTAGTTCTCCCTGGGAGCCCTGGCTCTGCTGTTCAAGGAGCAGCTCAGCTTAGGCAGGCCAGATAGCTGCTGCATCCAACAGAAGCTGCTGCATCCATGCTTCTGCTTTTTCTGCAGTCTTTAGAACACCTGAGTGCAGTGATGCCTTGCATTCCTGGCTGATGCCTTCTGGAGTAAAGTAAATGCGTGGCCCACTGCATTAAACTATGAGAAATTCACTGCAACCTGATGGACTCTGTCAGATTCAGTGTTCTTTCTCCTTGTCTTTCTACCAACTTTCTTACTCTGTGATGCTTCCTCATAGAGGGTATTGACATCAGGAATTGCGCTCCTCAGAAGCAGTCTTAGAGGTAGAGCTTGATGTGAAGTTATTCTCAAGTAAGGCTGATGAAATTACTATTTTTTTTTTTATTTGCTGCAGGAAAGAAGCTACAAGGATATTGGCTTTTCCCACCTGTGTCAGAGATCCCCCAAAGAAGTTGCTGTGTGTGTAGTCAAGCTACTAAAGCCACTGTGCAATCACATGGAGAACATGCACAACTACTTCCAGGTGAGTGGGCAGTGATTTTGACTCAAAAAACTACCAAGTGTTGTCACCTCTAAAGGTATTTTAATTTTGTTTGTGGAAAAAAGAGGTGCTTAATCCTCTTCAGTTTTTTTAAACATGGAATTATGGAAATGGTTTCTTGTGCCATTATCTTTCCTTGGATTAGCATTTAATGAATTATTTGTTCTGTATTAAAGGTGGTTATACAAAATCGGGGTGCGGAAGATGAACCAGGAGTGAACATCCCGGAGCACATGCTGATGTCCTCTTGTTACCAACAGCTATTGCTAACTTTTCGCTCACTATTTGCTTGGTAAGTTTAAACAAAAAATATATAGTCACCTAAATGAGCAAAGTCCATTTATTGCTTCCTCCTCCTGTTCATCATCTTTAAAGTGTTTGTACCCAGCAAATGGCCTGTCAGCCACACAGAACAACACACTACGATGGCTGGAGACTTTTAAGCACTCATTGTCTGATCCTGAGACTTTTAAGACTCATTGTCTGATCCTGAGCTTGAACTAAAACTGTAGGTGATGAAGCACTGAACTGGATAAAATTCAGTGTGCTTTTGGATCAAGACCAGCATGAGTGGCATACTGGCACACCTAGCTGTGCAGCTCCTGTTCTTCCTAGGGGTCTTGGAATTTCTTACCAGGTCCCCTCATCCTTTGCTGAACTGTCACTGCCTGAATCCTGAGCAATGAAAGAATTTCTTTTGTCTATGGGAAAGGATGAATCTGTACTTCATTGACTAAAAGCCAGGTGCTGCTGCTGCATTTGAACTGCGTTTGTGTAAAACTCAGTAGTGCTGGTGCACCTGCATTTGGCCTCTGCATATGCTAATATAATCCAGGATAACATCATAGAAGCTTTTTGTGAACTGAAAAGTTTCTTTTATGTGTGCACAAGGTTTCCCATTCCCATTCAGTTTTTGTTCTTTTGTGTCCCCTTGTAACTTTCATATTTCGGAGCTCTTCTTGCATATCCAGCTTCTTTATTGTTAGTGTTGCAAAAATATGCCCAGAGATGCTTTTGCATCTTATACTTCTTTCTAGTCTGATGATGAACTGGATCTTTTTTTTTACCCCCTCAGGAATGGTTTTTCTCAGTCTGAAAATACTGACTTGCTAAGGTCAGCTCTCCAGGTGCTTGCAAGCAGACTAAAACCAGGAGAGACAGAATTTCTTCTTCTTGAGGATCTGATAAGGTAAAGTCAGTATTTCTCAAACTCTGAAAGGGATGAATTTCAAGCAGGTTCCTCTATTTTGTGTGGACATTATGGGTATATGTATGTTTGGGACCTCTTGGAGCTAGCATTGAGCTAGCTAGCTTCAAACAGAGGTTTGTATTTAATTGGACGCAGTGCAGTCAAACCTAATGAAAAGAAGCTACTGGATTATAAAATAGGCATTAATCTATGGATCTCAATGTTTGAATGCTATTTGAGATGAAGAGATTAGAAGGATTCACAGAAGGAATAAGTATATTCTGGATAGTTAAAATGCTTACAGGAACACTTAAGCAAACTCAGTGTATAAAGATGTTGCTGGCCTTAATGTGATTGGGGCTTGAGAGAAGTTTCTCAGTGGCTGAATTTTTATCTACTAGTGGTTGACTACCACTTCTTCCAGAGAACACTGCCAGAGACAAAATAGTGGGCTAGGGAGACCTCGTATCTGAGGTGGCCTAATACTTCCTTTTTATGTATGTTTCTGGGAGATTATCTATGTTAGTTTTACCTTTTCCCTTTCCTGTCATCTCCAGCGAGAGTTTTCACTACCTGCTGAATTTCCAGCAGAGTGTTCCCAATTTCCACTGCGCATTCATCCTCACTCAGCTCCTGATCACCATTGCTGAGAAACCAATAGCTGGCTGGAAGAAAGAGAAAATTGGTAATGTGTGAAGCACCTCTAATCTGACATCCATTTTCGTGCTGGTTTTGCCTGTAAATCTTGGGTTCTCTCTCTGGAGGGCATCTTTTGAGGGAGAGGTTTCCCATGGTGTCCTAGTAATCTTGCTGGGTGAACAGTCCTAGCTGTTAGAAAAGGAATAGCAGTAAATATATTGGATCTTCTTTGGTATTTGTTTTGCTTAGCTTGTCTCTTAGCTGGTGTTTTTGAAAATCAAAACTTCACAGCTTTTTAGAGTTCTAAGAGCAAGCCTGCTGTTCAATATTGGTACCAGTTTAATCACTGATTATGGAGGTGATCATAGGCTTAATTAGATGTAGCTTCCTAGTGTAAGTACAGATGTCTGTGACAGCTCATTTCTAAAAATTATGGAAATGAACTCTAATACAGCTGTTACTTCAGAGCAGAGAGAGGAAAACCTACATGCTCTTAACTCCATGCAACAAACATTTCCAGTTGAGAGCTCTCCTCATGGGTTAGGACCTGTTCTGTAAGAGGAGCAGCATTCAGACAGATAAAGATGTGCTTGTAGGGAATATGCAAGAAAAATATTGGGTCTCCACTTTGTCATACACTGAAATTAAGACTCCGGACAGTCACCTCTCTCAGCCCTACCTTGTCATACCGAGACATCTCTAGAATTTGTCCTCAGAACCCCATAGTCACTCAGAGTTGTGACTTCCCTACTTTGAGATTATTTTACTGGTTTTAAAAGTCCTACATTAGGAGAACTGCCCACTGCTTGTGGCAGGGAATAACCAATTTTAAGTAATAATTTCCTGGTTTGAAACATTTTGGCAAGAGAGAAACAGGTTTCTTAGCAGTTTTGAATTAAGGAGTCTGTAAACTTTAAACTCGCCAGTTCGCATTTATTATTATAGCACTGTGGCCAGAAAGTCAAACCACTTGTTACTGGAATTGCATTTCTAGAAATTGATGCCCTAAGGATTGCATATTGCTTAATTAAAATGAAAGGATTGGCACACTGTAGGAGCTACCAGACAAATAAGGTTTAATATAAGCTTGTCAGGGAGAAATGTCTGGACATGGCTCATGGATCTGATGTGAACAGCTATTCCAGACTAGAACACACTGGATGTGCATGTATCTTGTTATGATACTTGTCCTTGTGGCCTTACTGCTTCTTAGGGGAAGATGCATTCTGACTTATCAAAGTTCAGGCATATTGAGGAGTAGCGATACTGCAACCTTTCAGAAAGCCATTTGGGCACACTGTCTTTATAGGGAAGAAAGAAATGGTCTTGGATTCTTTCTTCAGTAAGTTATCCCTTATCTTTTACAGCTTCACTAGCAAAGCAGTTCCTTTGCCAGTCATGGGTGAAACCTAGTGGTGATCGAGAGAAGGGCAACCAGTTCAACAGCGCACTGCATACTCTGCTCTGGTAAGGCTCAAGCCATTGCTTCAGTGCTGAGACACTCATTTTCTGATAATTCCTGTTGCTGCAGACGAATGACCCCTCTCAGTCATAACCCTCACACTTACACAGTTTGGCCTACATTGTCTTGACAGACAGTGCGTGATAGGAAGAATTCTGTTAGCCATTGGCTGTAGAAGCATGTTTGGTAGCTTTCAATGACATTACTTGTGACAGTTCTAAGTTTTGCTTTGGATTTCCTACATATGATTGACATTGGCATAAGAATGAGCTTGACAATTTTAGGCCATGGTGTTGTGGATAGGGCAGCATTTAAGAACTTGCTGTGTTACTCAGCATAGTATTTACTGATTAACTAAGCTGGGTTTGGATTTAGTGTCTACCTGGAGCACACAGATAACATCCTGAAAGCTATAGAAGAAATATCCAGTGTTGGTGTCCCTGAACTGATCAACTCTGCCAAAGATGGATGTTCTTCTACTTACCCTACTCTAACCAGGTAACTATGTCAGTAGAAACTTTGAATTTCATGAGATGCATAATGGCAATTTCTGCTTTTCAGTATTTAACTTTCTTAATTTTGGGTCTGTTATGGTTTTGTGTTAATACTGCTGTAGGCTGCTCTAGGCGTTTGTAAACAGTTTTGGCAGCATGCAAAGGGTTAGTACATAGTTAACTTTATGTTAAGGTGGAATGTCCTTGTACATTAACACAGTGCTGAGTTTATTATTTGTGAGCCATTTTAATTGGAGAAAGGGCTGCTATCTGTTGTCAGGTATGCTACCTCTTTCTGTGCTACTCTTCTGGTATAAAGCACTCCAGAAGTCAGCCTTAGAGGCCTAGGGTGCTTGTAGGCAATCCTGGACTGGTATGCAGTGTGCAAAAGCACGCTCAGGGTGTTTCTGCTCTTGGTATAAGAATTTGGAAACTCAATTTATCTAGGGAGGGCCAAAATTCCTGCACTTTGGAACTGTTAAAATCATCTTATGTAAAGAGCTGCAAACCTTTCACTGTGCACCCCTAGAGTTACAAAAGAGTGGGGGGTGTCTGTGTCTGGTTCATGCTGGAGAAGTGATAGTGACTTCCCAGGATTCTCCATCTCTCTGGGCAATGGGGCTGGGCTGGACATGCTTGTGAGTCCTAGGGTCAATCTCTTTCAATTTCCTATCAAAAAGAATGCCCAGCTGAGTAACCTTCAAGTTTTCCACATTGTTCTGGGGACAAGAAGCCTATCTTGGTGCTCAGAGCTGGCTTGTAGTTTTGCTCTCACTTTCTCCACAGGCAGACGTTCCTGATTTTCTTCAGAGTAATGATGGCTCAACTAGAGAGTTCAGTGAAAAGCATCCCAGCTGGGATACCATCAGACTCAAGTGAGGTAGGAAAATAAATGCACTGGACTCTTTGAGGGGAAGAAGACCTAAGTTAAACTGTACAGTACAATAAAGGTATATAAACTGGAAAGGATCTTCTGAACTTTGCCTAGGAAATGCAGTCAGACAGCTTTATTCATCAGCCAAAACTGGTATACAGGGTGACATATAAGTAGCATCTATTTTCACTGGTTTGTACCATGTCAAAAATCTAGTAAATCCAGTAGAAGCTATAACCAGAAAGCAGGTAGTACTCTGCAAAACACTGAGCTGTGCAGTTGGTCTGCACACCTGTGTGGGAGCACAGTTATTTTGCAACCAAGAGCTGTTCTGAGAGCAAGGAAGCATGTTAACACTCAGCATTTTAAGCCATGTGGGCACTGATCAGGCTGGAATTGCCATTAAGTGTTTTTACTGTGATAAATCTGTGTTGAAACTTTGTTCCTCTGTCTTCAACAACAACAGCAGCAAAATGCTGCAAGAGCATCAAGGAAGGTGAGAGGAAATAAACCATCTTGGGTTCTTGTCCCCTTGCATCTCATTAGGTGCAACTTGAGAAGCTGCTGCAGTGGAACATCGCTGTGCGGAATTTCCATATCCTCATTAACTTGGTCAAGGTGAGATTGTTGTTACTTTTCTGGTTTTACCTTCATGTTCCCAGCAAAGCCCAGTGTATCCTGATTCATGAGCACAAAGATCACCAAACAGCCATCCTGCCGAGTACTTCCACCTCACAGGCACTCCATTTCACTTGCTTATGTGATCCCTGTTGAAACTTGAGGACAGATGTTGCCTTAGAACAGGTTTCCCACTGTAGTGAGAGTATGTAACAAATTGGCTGATGTGCTTATGTTGTTTCGTTTAGACTTGTGGACTGATCTGGCTCTTTTTTCCTCTTGACCAAGCAGGTGTTTGACAGCAGGCCTGTACTTGGCATCTGCCTGAAGGTAAGCAAGAGTTCAAAATAACTGAAGAGAGCAGATTAAGAACCAGCTTTCTTGAATCCTTGCCTCCAATGGAGTAGAGGTGGTTAACTGAATTGTCTGAAAGAAGCAGAGACTACTTCTTATACCTTTAACTGTCTTCCACGAATCCTTATCATGTGGCTTGACCAGAGCCAACTTACTGTGATTGGCATTCCTGCCTTCAGACCCTTTCCCTCTTCTCCTTTTCCCATGGCAGTCCAAATGAGAGGAGACATCACAGCAGACAGGTCTCCCTCAGAGCCCAGAGAGATCATGTGTCCCTCTGCAACTCTCCCTTTTCTGATTTGTGTATGTATCATGATTTTAACATTTTGTAGTTTGTTCAGTTTTATTCCCACTTTGTGGTGAATACAGCCAGGGATGTCCATAACAATGAGATCTTGTCCTTCTTACCTCTTTTTGCAGTGATTTACTGATCCTATCTATTCCAGTACAGTCTTCACGAGTGTAGTCTTTTATTAAGTGAGAATAGTCTCTGGCGTAGCTTGAAAGAATGTGTCATCTGACTTTGTGATGGTTCTTTGAACAGGAATTTGAACTACCCTTCTGATGTATTAATCATTCTTTTCTAGTATGGCCGTCTCTTTGTAGAAGCATTTCTGAAGCTTGCTATGCCTCTTCTGGACTACAGCTTTAAAAAGCACAGGGTAAGCCTTTTGGAGACAGCTGTCTTGGAGCCAGCTGGGAAGCAGGACTGATTCTTGCTAGATGAAGAGTCCTGACTTGTCATATGTTGATATGTTGGCATGACACTTGTGACAGACACCTCATGACAAACACATCAAATGTCTCCCAGCTGTGCTGTGTCCTGTTTACTTGCATGGTCAGTGCCCTCTCAGCAAATCCAAAGTTGTTTCCAAACTTGCCACCCCTCTTCTCATTGGATGGCTTCACTATTAGCAAAATAAGTCCTTTCAATCTCTGTCTCCTTCGAAATCAGTTACCACAAAGGTGTCACTGACAGAGTAGGAAGCACATTTGACTGGTCAGGTTGGTGAGGGCTTGTGGTCCAGACGGACAGTGACAATGGTGTCTTTGCAATAATTCCTGGAGCTTTGAGCAGGACAACATGCATGGGTGCAGACGGAAAGGCCAGCCTTGCTGTACTACATGGCAAGAACAGTTCACTTATTCCCTCTGCTTTGTTGCAAGGCAGCCCAGCTTTGCCAGTGAGACTCAGTCTTTGGCTTAGTCTTCACAACTTCAGACTAAGTCGGTAACTTAGTCTCTAAGAGGTAACTCCCTTCTATTACAAATGAAAGATGTGTTCTCATGAAAGTTTGAGGGAATGAGGTTATCAAATGAATATCTAGTCATTACCACTGGACAGTAGAAAGTGTCATGTCACGTGCTCAGTAGAGAGGACTGATACCCAGAGTTAGTGCTAGATGCATTTCAAATACCACAGTGTAGCAGTATGTTCTATACTTTTCCTCTGGTTCCCCTATTCGTAACGTTTTGCTCATGGCAAGAGGTGACAGGGTTGTGTGGATTTTTATTGCCCCATTTCCACTGATACGCATTCAATCCAAACTGATTCAAAATTCAGTTCAGAGTGCTTGGCCTTATGACATGAGGTCATACTTTTATTATGAGCTACTGAGATGCACAGTGCAAGGCTCCTATGGCTTAATCCAGTTTGTCTGATGTTTCCTGAATATGTGCATCATTTCTACCCCATAACCCTTTGGAAGGATTGCTGGGACTGTGGGAACACTGTCTCATTATTGTTTCCCTTATGGAAAAATACTTTGGTAGAATGATTTGCTGGTCTACTTATTTATTGCAGGATGATGTGCAGAGTTTGCTGAAAACCTTGCAACTGAGTACCAGACAGCTTCATCATATGTGTGGCCATTCCAAGGTAAGATTGAATTCCAAGGTAAGTTTGAATTACAGCACAAAACTCCTGTCCTAATAGAATTATTTATTTCCCATCCGGGGCATAGGTTGGTTCTACTTGCAAGCTTCCAGCAGTATCTGTACCAGCAAAAACTCTGAGAGGAGGAGCAATAGCCTTGGCTTAATGGCCCTAAGTTAAAGTATTTGGTCTGGACTTGGATGTCTGGTCGGTTAGCATACTTTTTTAGAACAGAGGCTCTTGACATCTTTGGTCATTGGCCTCTGTAAGGCAGTGTTTCTGAGGACACAAGCCAAGACATTAGAGACCCTGCATGAAGTCTAGATGCCAAATTGATAATACGGGAGAGAAGTTTTGGCAAAGATCAACAGCCTTAAGGGTGAGAAGAATCGGCAACAGGAGGTGAGCAAGGGAAAGCCTTACTCAAAATCCTTCTTGAGGTGCCTTTTTGGCCTTGTTGATACTAGGGAAGAGGACAAAGAGAGAAGAGGAATGTTGGAACGTGCAGTCTGACAGTCTCTGTAGGAGGTTTGGGGCAGGAAGGAAGGAGAGGATTAGCACCCTGTTTACAGTGTGGAGAGCCAGTGCTTGTCATGTGAGAGAATCACATGGGAAAAGGCAGTTAAAAGGAACTTCATCTGTGCTGCTTTATTCCTGTTAGACTCCTAAGAGGTTGAAGAACATATGTCCCAGAAGGGGCTCTGCCAAATTTGTTGAAGGGAGAAAGCCAGCTATTAGCATGGTTCCTCAGGCTAGATCTGTTACCCATTTAGTCCAGAGCTCGCATCAGGAGCATAAAAGCCTAGCTGGGGATCAGAATGTGCCATTGCAGCGTAGGGGAGAATTGGAATCGGGCACAAACCCTGAAGATGTTAAAAAGCCCTTCTTATGTTTGCAGTGAAATCCTCATGCCCGCTTTAAAGTCACAATTCACCTTGTGAACAGGATAATATCACTGCAGCTTGTGATGTCTTGTCTTTATGTTTGACCAGTATTCACAACTGCCATGACCCATGGTCCCTGTTAACATGTAACTGCAATTAGTGAACACCTGTGTTTTACTACTGCTCTTCTAGCTTTTGCAATCTGATTAGGTCCCTGTGCCAAATCATTTTTGCAAAAATGAGAAGGCAGCAGCTGAATCTAGGCAAATAAATGTATGCAATGAATGCTCCAAACCTGTTTGAAGAGGAGTTGACACCAGCATTTGTTACACCAGTCTTGATTTCACTTGCTCACTGATGTACCATGCAGTGTTACCTAGGGTTTGCTGCTCTCCCTCAATAGGACTGGTCAGAGCATCACACACCAGAGAATAGCAATGGGTTTTGTTTATAATTTCCTAAGTATTTATCACTTATCCGCTCACATTGAGCCTCTCTTCTGTTTCTGTATCTAATGTTCAGCCTAAGGACAATTTCTGGAGACATTTTTGCAAACGCCATGGTCTCCAAACTGCCTGCAGACAATTGGGAAGGTTCCAAGACCAAGGGAGCACTGTGACCATTGATTGTGTCATTACTGAGGTTTTCTGTGATTCGAAAAAAGGTTACAAAGTATTCTCATGAAAGAGGAAAGTACTTATGCACACAGTAATTGTTTATGGCTCTTGGCAGGTTTTCTGGTTAGTAATGGCTATAGTGTACGGCAGATCCAAACCTAGCAAAAGAGATGCTCACAGAGAGCTACATCTCATACAATACCTGGCATAGCTGCCCTTTCTCAGCTGGGCTTTGCTTACAGCAACTCCTATCCTAGCTCTCCAAAAGCCTGTTTGGTCTGGACAAGATGCCTTTGGAGTTTATAGCGTACACACATTCCATGTAACTAGTGTAAAGGAATTGCATCAGGCACTGAGCAAGAAAAGATAGTCATTGCAGTGGTTTATTCAACACCTTTCTCATTCTTTCTTCTCTGTGCTTGGGAATTAGACAGTATCCTGATGTGAAACTCCCTGCAGCATTAACTTGCAGCTTGTGGCTATCAGCAAGTGGCTATTTCCCTTCCTAGTGGGTAGTTTTTGAGTCTTGCCACTTGTAGCATTGCTTTTTTGCTTTGGACCAGAATGGTGTGGTTGCCTATTGCTAAAAAAAAAAAAATGCTTATCTGAGTCTTATTGTTTAACAAAAGCTATACTAGAATTTGGCCAAGAAATGACATGATCTGGGTTAGCTTTGCGGGGATCACATCCCATCCCTCTCACCTGTATAACCAGTGACCTTTTAAATAGCCAGAATACTTAGGCAAGAATCAATCACAGCCATGTTTTACTGTTTATATTTAGATTCACCAGGACATTGGACTGACCAACCATGTGCCTTTGTTGAAGAAGTCTCTGGAACAATTTGTATACCGAGTGAAGGCAATGCTGGTGTTCAACCACTGCCAGGAGGCATTTTGGATGGGTGTCCTTAAAAATCGGGATCTTCAGGTGAGAATCACTCTTCTGCCTGGGGCAATTAAAACTGGGGAGAGGACAGTGCTCATCTTGCCCATACAACTCTGCCCTTGTGTGTGAGTAGGGCTGAAGGGCCAAATTCAGTGTGACCGTGTTACAGTCATGTCTAGTGCAGCAGGAGGAAGTGTTTTATTCCAGGATGGAGGACCTGTGTCTCTGGGGGCTTCCTCACAGCCAGGCTCTTGCACTGAGGTGGCCATGTTTTATTGTTTGCGGTGAAGGGGTGGGGGTCCTTCCTCTGCTTGCTGACAAGGACTGCATGCAAAGAAGGGAAAAGATACAGGTCAC
>JAOEHX010043184.1:17820-33857 GCA_025448015.1 Bolborhynchus lineola | reverse complement strand
AAAGAACTTCTTCCTCATATCCAATCTAAACTTCCCCTGTTTCAGTTTGAACCCATTACCCCTTGTCCTGTCACCACAGTCCCTAATGAAGAGTCCCTCCCCCTATAGCCCCCCTTCAGAAACTGGAAGGCTGCTCTGAGGTCTCCACGCAGCCTTCACAACTCACTGTGCTCCCTCTTTGGTGATGCAGTAGTTAACCATCCTCCTGCCAGCAGGAGCACCTCCTGCCAAGGGCTTGCTGGCCCGAGGTGCTTCCCCACCAGCTAAGCAAAGGGATTTGTTGGAGGAGACATCTCTGTGCCTGGGGACATCTTCCCCCAGCGGGTGACGCACCCTCCTGTGCTGCCGGAACCAGGGGTGAGCCTGCTGACAGCTCCTCTGCTTGCTGGGCAGGAGGCAGCGTTCCTCACAGCCACTGTGGCACTGGGGATCTCTTGAGCAACTCAGCAACGTGGCAGCTTCCTGCTGGGGTTTGGGTTTCCCTTCCTGTCCTCTGCAGCTGCTCCTGACAGCCCAGCCCGTCCTGGGGTCCCGCTCAGCAGCAGGGGCACCCCCGGCCATGCTGCAGGATGCTTTGGCATTGATGGCACTTCCTCACCCTTTCCTTGCTAAATCCTGAAGCCTCAACCACATGCGCAGCTCTGTGCCCATCGTGCCATTGGTGTGGGCTTGGGTGTCTCTGGGATTGGGCTGCTGTTGGGCAGCCCCGCTGCCCTCTCCCACCCTGTGATGAACATCTGCTCATTGGAGCTGCTAAGTACCCGGGCTCCACTGGGCTAAATATAAAGTTCCTGTCTTTCTGGGAAGCTGAGCAGCAGACAAATATTTTCTCAACCCCCTGGGTCCCTCAGGGAGCTGCTCTTGCTGCCCCAGGCACACAGGGCATGGCAGCCCAGCTACAAGGGGGTCAGAGCCAGAGCCCATCTAACCCTTTTCCTCTCACTCCTTCAGGTTCATGCAGCATCCAAAGAACTTTGGCCTGATCGCATCCTTTCTGGACAGGAAGGTAAGCATCCCTGCCTGGCTTTAACCTGCCTCACGCTCTCTCTTCTCCATCGCATCTCCCTTTGGTGCTGGAGCAGCCAGTGGATGCTGGGCACCTGTGGGTGGTGGTGGCTCAGAGGCCTGGTCATGGTCCAGATGCCTCCTGGCTCCCTGCAGACACAAGGGACTGAGTCAGCCTCAGGGATTTTGGAGCCGGGAGATGTGTGAATGCATCCAGCCTGGCACGTAGGCGTTGCAGCCCTCCATGATCTGCCTGGCGAGCTGCTTCTCAGCATCTCCTGGAGCATTTTGCACCAGCCAGGCTGTCACGCAGCGGGGGGGGTACCCGGCTGCCCAGCACAAAGCAGAGGGGTGCCCTCTTTGCTCAGGTCAGGGATGTTGAGGGTGGGTTGAGTCCTGGTTCTTCCAGCACTTTGGGTTGGTGTCGTGTGGGCGCACACACCTCCCCTTGGTGTTTAGCTTGCAGGAGGGCCTGACCTTTCCCAAGCCTCTGTGTGTGCTTCTGGGACTTCTCCTTTTTGCTGATGAAAGAAAGGTTTGAAAAAGAGGTCTGAAGGAAGAGCAAGCCTCTGTTCCCATTCTGAGCAAGGCCAGGTACCTTCTGTGGAGCTGGCCATATGGGCAGATCTGGACCAACAGCCTGTAAAGACAGTGATGGATCGAGTGCTCCCCTGAGCAGGAAACATTGGAGAGCTGCTTGTAGGTAGCTGCATCCTCTGCCCATCTTACGCAGTGTTTGATCCACACAGGGATCACTCTCTCTGGGGGAACTCCTCTGCTTTCAGGGGGGGACCTGCAGAGGTTCCATCCACCCTAAATTATTCACTGATTCTGCATGATTCAGGCCAGGGAAATAGTTCCCAAGGCCTGGACTTTTCTGTCCAAAGCAGCAAGCAAGCAAAGGCCAGCAGCAACCTTGTGCTGCTGCTGTTGCTGTAAGATCCCAGGCTCTTTCCAGCCTTCCCCACTTGCTGAAGCCGAAAGCGGTGGGACTTGGATGATGCTCACAATCCAGCCTGTGTTCCAAGCTGTAAAATGTCTTCTAATTTTATTTGTACTCATTTGTAAATCAGGCTGTAATTATGATACAGAACACATCCATTATCCTGTTGGAGAGAGATGCAAAGTATGGCTCAATGTAATGAATTAATAGATTTTTAAATTGCATTATAAAAAAAATAGTGATCTTAGCCCTTGGAACAGATGACTGTAAGTTTTTGTGTTCTTGTGTGTGTGTGTGTATAATCAGGGCTAGATTAGAAAGAGATCCAATTAACACTTTAAAAGTTGCAATCTGTTTTAGCACATGGTCCCACTCCTTGCACAGGGATAGGGAGAGTGCAGCCCCTGGGAGCACACAGCAGCACCCTGCTCCTGAGTGCTTCCAGGCATGATGGGTCTGTTCATGCAGATCCTGGGTATGAAGGTGTAGCCCAAGACTGGCATTCAGGTGCCAGGTCAGTTCAGCAAAGGACTTTTCCCAGTGTGGAAGACACTGCTGCTCAGGGTCAGGATGTGTCACAGCAATGGTTCCATGTTTTCCTAATGTGTCCGATCTGGGATGGCTGTCATAGAGTCAACTGTTGGACTTTCATTTGGGATGGTGGCTCCTGCGTGCCAGGATCTCAGTATGACCATGAGAAAGACATATGAGCCAGTGAGCTTAACATCTGGACATAACACCAGCTGGCAGTTGCACGACAGATTGTGCCTCACATAACCCTGACAGAGGGTGACTCTCCTCCTCCTGCCTTTAGGTGCCACAGTCATCTGGGGTCAGCCCTTTCCCCTGCTTCGCATCCAGCGTGGGGTGCTTTCTGCTCTGCACCCCATCTCCATCTCGGCATGCCTGTGGGATGGCTGCAGTCTGTCCCTTGGGAGAGCTCAGTGTTTTTACTAGGGCGGTGAACATTGCCCTCCTCTTCCAGCTCCAATGAAGGGCTTTGGGAGGGAGGTGTTTGGGCTGCAGATCTTCAGAAGCAGCAGGAGACCTGGTGATGGCAGGGCCTGAGCGCTGCTCCTTGAAGTCTGCACCCTGATAGTGCAGCGGGATGGGACCTGCTGTTCCCTGACTCGCTGTGTCCTTGCAGACGGTGGCAGACTGTGTCCTCTATTACTACCTGACCAAGAAGAATGAGAACTACAAGAACCTTGTAAGGAGGAACTACCGGCGGCGCGGGAAGGGCCAGGTAAGAGCTGGGGGAACACATGGAAACGTCGGGCTGAGCACTTCGCATGCTTTGCACTTGCAGTTTCTCAGCAGCACTTTCTCTGAGTGCCCCAAGTGCTGCTTTCCTCCCCTCCCCAGGTGAAGGACTCTCTTGCAGACTGCAATAAGGTTGTGGTTTTGCTCTGTGTAGCTTTTCAGAACGTGCTGTTTTCTGGCGGTTGGTGTTTGTCTATTCCTGTGCCAAGGTCACAGTAGCTTTCAAAAAGCAAACAACAGACCCAAGATGCTTGGAAAAGGAAGGGGATGGAGTGAATGCAGAAAAGCTGCCTGCGTGTCAGGAGTAGCACAGGGTTGCCCGTGCAGCCTGTAGCTCTGGGCAGTAACCAAGCGGAGCCTCTTCTCTCTCCACTCTGGAGACAGCAGCCGGTGCGCTGGTGGGGATGGGGCTCCTGGGAGCTGGGTCGGGGTGCTTCTGCCTTGCGCCTGTGCAAAGAGGAGAATGTGCTGAGTGGAAATGACTTCTGGCGACCACCTGAGCAGAGGCTTTTAAGTCTGTCTGAAGTGCTGGAGTGTGTCTGAGGTCCTCTTGAGGGCTGGCAGATTTGGTGCTGTAGCTGGAGGAAACCCTTAACTCTCTGGATGAGGCCGGGCAGGTACCTAGGACACCGTGAGATGCTGGGGGTAGGTGACTGACTCAACCCTTGGCCGTTACCATGGCCAAGATAGAGATCTAGACATGACCATGCCAGTGTTGCTGCTGATACCGTGATACCCAGATAAGTGCTAACCCCTTGGGCAGGTACCTTGTCCCTGCAGATGCTTTCAGCCAGATGAAGGTCCCGCTGGTCGAACCCCAGGTCCATGAATGAGCTGCTGTCCATGTCATGAGGAGAGTGGGGTGACCACAAAGGAAGCATCTCTCCAGATAACGTTGGGATAAGGATGGAAAAGCTGGCCTGGCCTGTGCCACCGCTGACATCAGCGGCTCCTCATGCTGCATGGCCATAAAAAGAAGCACTTGGGTCGAGGTCCTGATTGGGAGGCAGATAGGTAGCCTCGCTCCAATTTGATTTCTGCAGCATTAAGACATCAGAATAGCTAGCACATGACGAATGTCATGGACAGGGCCCAATTTTCCCTTCTTTTTTTCAGACACATTAGAGATGGATAAAGCCCTATTAGATTATCCAGTCCCTCTCCCAGCAAACACAGGGTGGTTCCCTCCAGTACATTTTTATAGTGTTTACCATGGTCTGTTTTGTTAGATCACAGCAACTAGAACATGGGGCCACATTTGTTTCTTGTTAGCGGTGGAGACATTTAGCATAGCAAATTCTGGTTTCAATGTGAAGTTGAGCAAGTGTGGAGGGAGAGAGGCAATCTAATGCTCCGCTCTGCATCTACCTACTTCCCCTGTGGCCACAGACCTGCCTTGGCCTGCACCCAGCAGGTACTATTTGTGTTTTGGGGTTTAAGAGTATCCAAAGCATCTCTAGCTGCAGTATTTCCCATGGTGTTTTCCCTTGCTTACGAGCCTGGTCCAGCCTGAGCACTGGAGATTGTGTGCTGCTGTTTGGAGCCTTGTTCAGTGCCGGCCTTTGGGGGCAGGGACTTACTGCATCCCATAGTACTTACTTTACAACTGTAGTAAAAGGCAGGACTGTTTTTGCAAGCAGGGGACTGCAATATTAGTAACTTATTAAGAGTGAGGCTGCTGGGCACTGGAGGGATCAGATTGCACATCCACTGCAGCAGACCTCAACCAGAACATTATTGATTCTGAGAGAACAATCAGATCCCTGAGCCTAAGGGGAGTATTTCCCATGACCGTTGGATGCTCAGGTGGAAGGTGGGATGTTCAGACAAGCTTTGAGACCAAAGGGCTGGTTGCATGAATAATAGTGGGAGAGAGGTGCAGAGCATGTAAGTTGCTTCATACAATCCAGTTCTCCCATAGAGGTCTTGAGATGCACACTTTAGTGCTGTGACACCTCCAGTATTTCTGTATGTTGCTTGCATCCATATCCTGCGAGGCTCTGAGCACAGGAGCACTGGAAGAGCCTGCAAGCAGGCTTGGGAAGGGCATGATGCTGTGGAGGAGAGGCTGTTGCCCATGTAGACAGTTGTAAAGTAAGTACTATGGGATGCAGCGCTGGGGGCTCTGCATTCACCTGCCCAGTCTCAGCCATCAGAGATGGTGACAGGATGAAGGACGGGAGACACGATGGGACAGCATACAGGGAGGAGTGGGGCTGTGAACCATCTTCCTGCAGCATTGGGAGACATGGTGCTGTGTTCCCTGTGCTGCAAGCACGGGTTTTCGTGCTGATAAGGGTTCAAGCAGTTAAACGCCAGAAGTGAGACATCATTGATTTTAGAGGAGGGCAGGGGAGGTGGACTTCAGATCAGACGAGAGGAGGGGATGAGGTCTGGTACAAACAGCATTTCAAGTGGCCCTATGCTGTTTTCTCACTCCTTTTCTCCTGGAGAGCTTGGTGGTCTTACTTGCTCTTGGAGCAGCTTGAGAGCAAAGTGGGGATAATTACATGTAGAAGCAAAGCTGTGGTGTCAAGGCTCTCATTGTGGCCTACTTATTAAAAGTCCATTAAAAAGTAAGAATCCCACTGCTCCCTGGCTGATGGTCCTCTGGCAAAGGATATTCCTCATAAAGCTGCTACTTAGTGCTAAACATCTCCTGCCCAACACAGGGACTTCACATGATTCTGCTTCCAGCTTGTCAGAACACGGAGCAGCCGCCTGCTCTGAGGCAGGGTGCATGGTCCTGGCATGGCACCTTCCCCAGTGCTGGTGGGTGAAAGGTGTTCACCATCTGATGGATCATTCTGCGGGATATTTGGGCTCCTGAGATAAAGAGCCTTCCTAAAATAATCCGCTGTGTTCAGGTATGGAAAATGCCATTGAACCCTGCAAGGGGGGAATCCCTGGGAAGAGGAATAACTTCCAAGTGTGTAATTTCTCACTGAAAACTGTGTCATGGTAAAACCATCTGATCCAGTAATCAGCATAAATCTGATTAATTAATCTGCATAGATTTGCATGATCTTATATTGAACGGCCCTTGTGTGTGGATGCATTGCTTTGGGGGCTGCCGCAGTCATTCTTTAGGGTGTTCCAGAGAGCTTCTCTGCAAATGCCCCTAATCCTGTGGGGGGGGCACCAAAAATCACCTAAGGGGGCTGACAAGAGTTCTGGGGAAGGACTTTTTACGACGATGTGTAGTGCCAGGCCAAGGGGGAATGGCTTTAACTGCCAGAGGGGAGACTGAGATGAGCTCTGAGGCAGAAGCTCTTCCCTGCGAGGGTGCTGAGGCGCTGGCACAGGGTGCCCAGAGAAGCTGTGGCTGCCCCATCCCTGGCAGTGCTCAAGGCCAGGTTGGACACAGGGCTTGGAGCACCCTGCTCTGGTGGAAGGGGTCCCTGCCCGTGGCAGAGGTTGGAACTGGGTGAGCTTTAAGGTCCCTTCAACCCAAACCACTGTGGGATGCTATGAAAATCGAAGCTAGGCAGTTAGTGCCATGTGTCTCCTCTTTGAGCAAGCTGCTCAGTCGGGCTGCGGTAGCGCAAGCGTTGGGCTGAAGCTGTGCTGGAGGAAAAGTGACTTTATTTCAGCGTAATCATCCCGTGCAGAGCGCAGGGTTTTAATTCCAGAATATATTCCCTTTGCTTTTGGAGCAGCGGTGCCCACATCGCTGCAGCACACAAAGTTGTGCTTCCTGGGGCAGTGCTGCTGAATCCCCGGGGGAGCATCCATGGAGCTCTCACGCAGTGCCTTGGTGGGGAGGTGGGTGGTCATCCCGCCAGGAAAAGCCCCTCCAGCAGCGGGTCAGTCATCAGCGGCGATGGAGCCGCCTGCCCGCCCTGGGCTGACTCAGATGAGGTCGTGTGTGGAGGGAGGGAGGGATGGATGGATGGATGGATGGATGGATGGATGGATGGATGGATGGATGGATGGATGGATGCGGGATGTGCCGTCACACCGTCCCCCTGGCGCTGCTGTCAGACAGTGCTCGTGTAGCCCCTGGCGAAAGGGCTCTGTGTGTGAGCGCTGATGCTTTCGAGGACTCACTCCCTGGCCCCCGGGGGGACCGGCTCCTCCCGGACCCCGTGTTTCTCCTCTGGGGAGCGGTGCCAGAGCTGTACCGGCGGGGCTGGGGCCTGTGGTGTGACCTGGCCGGGCGGCCGGCACGTCCCTGCCGGGGCTGACAGCCTTTCCCAGGCCCACCCTCTTCCCATCCCCTGCCAAAACCCAAATGGAATTCTCCGTCCCGCCGCTGTCCCGCCCGCCCCAAACACAAACCATTCCCCTCACTGACGCGGATAAACAGCCCCAGCCTGCAGTTGTATAAACAACCCCAGTACTTTCCTCATGGAAGCACTGTCCTGGCTGGCAGGGCTCGGGCTGCCAGATGGGTGCTGCCTGCCCACAGGTCCATGGCTCCATGCTCCCCATCCCTGATGCAAGAGCAGAGCACCCACTTAGGTCCAGCCTTGCTGTGCCGTCACTTCTCCTCCATCCGCAAGGATCGGGTCTGGAGCTCAGCAAACTGCCTCTTACACTGCACATGGTGCATGTACCCCGCTCCACTGACTACAGCGGATAATGAGGTGAAGGGTATTTATATCTGGGAAGTGTTTGATTATCCTCGATCAAGGGAGTGGCTCCTCGTCAGTGACAAAGAACTCGACAGCTTCTCTTTCAGATGTGGGGAGATAACCTGTCATAAAATCCTGGTTTAATAATGCAGCCTTTCACCCTGCAACAGGCCTGGATGTGGCTGCTAAACTTCACTGCCACAAACACCTGTAAATTATTCCGCAAGCATTTAAGCCTGTGCTGGCTTGAGTGCTGTGTTTTAAAGAGTACTGAGGTTGTCTGTGGAGCAGGTTTGTGATGGATGTCAGCATCAGGGAGTGCTGTGATGAGATGTTGCTGTGAGGTGCCCTGCTCGCTGTCCTGTCCCCCAGGTCAGCCCCATCCTGCTGTCCTGTGTAGGCTGAGCTCGCTGCCAGGCCCAGATCTGCAGTGTGACAGCACTGCTGGTGGCTGGGGAAACCTGCTCAGCCAGGCTGAGGCTGCAGGACCCGTGAGAAGCAGTCACATCTGGCCAGACCCTGTGGTCCTGGTCCTGCTCGAGTGCAGCCTCATGGGGAGAAATGTCTTGCATTTATCCCATGGGTGCTTGTGTGTGATGCTCTTGAGCAGCAGGGTGCCTGTGTAAAGGAGGTGGGCAAGGTGTGAGAACAGCTAGTTTGAGCTGATATCCATCCTGTAACCTTCCATTGGCCCCTGCTCTCTCCATTTGGGCTCCCATACCCTGTCCCCCAGGTGTTCCCGGTGAGGTGCATGATGCCCATTCCTCCGTTTCAAGGGCACTGCAGCTTTCCAAAGCCCTGCCACCCATCCAGGCAGCATAATCAGGCAAACACAATGGAAACTCACATTCCTGAAATCCCAGCTGCAGTTTTGGGGGTGATTAAATGAGAACGATGTGGCCGTATTTGGGAAAAGAATCGAAGGATGCGTTGCTGGGAGAGGATGGTCCCCAGGTCCCAGCACGGCCTCATGGGCTGCTGGCAGAGCAGGGTCAGCACAGAGACCTGCGTGCTTGGGGCAGGGACAGGCACCAGGCTATGATTGCCTATGGACTACTTGCTGATGGATCCTTTGACTCTCACAGCCAGGCTCTTCCATGCAGCTTGATTGCATCTGAGTTAGTGATAATAAAAGTCACTTAAAAGTGACGTGAACCCCCCCATTGTGGTTGGCTCCTGAGTTGGGACTCGTGTTTCTCCAGCAGCAGGTTGATGCATCCTCCTAGCGAGCGTTCCACCATGCCTGCACCCATATGAGTACTCCTTAAGACAGGGATTTGGGATCCAGGCTGGGCATTACTGACTCTGGCAGTAATGCAGCATCTTTCCAGCGGGACAGGGAGTGATAGAGGCAGTTGGATTTTGGGATGAGTTGTTCTATTGGTTGTTGTGATCCGGGTTTGACTGGGAATGGATGGGAAATAGGTTGTGTCATTGCTGAGTTGCCTTCTAAAGCAAGCACAGCTGAAAATCCAGAGAAAGCTGCTCTGGATACAGGGTTTGCGTTGTCCCCCCTGCATCCATGGCGTGCGTGGATGCTGCTCTGCATCCCACAAGCTGCTGACCCGGCACCCTCCTCTGCTGGCTGTGCTCAGAGCAGGGTCAGTATGCGGCCGGGGAGCTGCGAGCAGGGGGGGAGCAGTGTAAAGCAAACCACAGGGAAGAGAAAACACGTGTTCCCCGCCTGGGACAGAGCTGGGGCTCATCTCCAGTGCTTCCAAACATTACGCTCTCTTCCCCTCGGGTCATTTTCCCTTCGCAAGCAATCAAATCACTCGGTAAAAAAACTCAGCAGTGACCCAGAAAAGAAACATTTCCTCTTATGGAAAAGCCCTCGGTGGTTTAAGGAGGGAGCTGAGTGAGCAGGGTCCTGTAAAAATCAGAGACCAAGGAGTGAGTGGTGGGAAGGCACCAGCACCCGCTGAGCTGCACAGGGGCCCCCACCCAGGAGGCTCCTGGTGCTGCCCGAGATGAGCCCATGCTCTGGTTGTGCCATGGCCTGGCGAGCGATGCTGCAGGGCCCAGCATCCCTACAGTCACACGGGCAGCCCTTCTCCTTGTCCCCAGCACGCTGCTCGCCCTCAGGACCGGCAGCCTGGGACATGGCACGGGACTTTCCCATGGCACAGCAGGACAGTCCCACTGTGGCTGCTGGCGCTCAGCTGCTGGCACCGGCCGTGTCTTGTGGCCTGCGGTGCCGCAGAGCTGTGCAGGGCCTGCTCGGTGCCTCCCGGGATGCTGGGCACAGCACCAGCCTTTTCCATCTCTGCCATGCAGTGATTGCTGTCTTGTGGAGTTTATTGTTTACCAGCAGAGGAGCAGCCCAGCTCCAGGCTGTCGCGGTCGGGTTCTGTGCCAAGTGAGCCCCACGGTCTGGATCGTTCTTATCAAATCCAAACCCTGGCCCTTTGATTTTTCAACTCGCTTCCGCATCAAAGCCAGCCCCGGGTTGAAGCGATCACAGCCAAGTCGCCGGCAGACATTCCTCTCCTTCTCCTTGTTGTTTTGGCAGCGGCTTGTTTTGCTTTGTGGTTTCTCCCATGAGCGGAGGGTGCCATGCGTGGTCATGAGAAGCCAGGCTGTGCAGCAGTGGGTGGCAGCGAGGGTTGAGGCGTTCCAGACCATTGGATCACAGGCTCTGGGCCCTGGGAGTTAGTTATGTGATACATAAATGTATTTCTAAGCCATCCTCCCTGTGCTCCATATCTGTCCATGGGATGGGTAGGGAGATGCAGGGAGCAATGTTGGAATTGGCCACGCAGCATCAAACCTCAATGATGAGTGCTCCTGCCTCTGCTGTGGCATTAGCAAAAGGGGAAGGATGCTCCATGGGAGACCTCAGGTGCCTGGGCAGCATGGTGGCTAAAGGGGAGGCTGGTGCTGAGTCCTTGTTGGGTGATGAGCCAGAGGGAGAGTTTGAAAGCAGGTGGAAGGATGGATGTGGGTGGTGGAGGAGCCGTGGCTGTGTTATGCCAGCCCTGCTCCTGGCATAGATGCTCTGTTCAGTGTCCTATGGGGCTTGGAGACCCAAGTGCCAATCCAACTGTGATGCAAAGTGCAGTGCATCCTGCCCCGTGGTGCTGGTACAGGACCCTGTGGGACCTTCAGGATGATGCCAGCAGGCCCTCATGCACACACATGGCCATCACAGGCGTGCTGGGGCTCCCAGAGGAGCAGCAAAGCAAACCCCAGGCTCTCCTGGCCGGCCTAGCGCAGGCCTTTTGTCTTGGGCTTATCTCGAGCTGGTTTTAATTTGCAGCTCCCTGATTGCGTGCAGTGACCTTGGCCGGAGCCTGCTCCGCAGCGGAGTGCCCCTGCAGAGCATCATAAATGCCATTGATCTGAAGTCACCCACGGGAGAAGCGCAGAGCTGGCGCCCTGCACACGGGAGAGGCAGCACAGTGAGTGGGTGCTCCTGGCTGCTGCAGGGGATGGGGCTCGTGCCAAAGTCCCTGTCGAGGTGTGACACTGTGTGACACGATGGGGAGAGGGTTATCGAGCATCACCACAATGTGAGCCCGTAGCAAGGGCTCTGCAAAGCCGCCTTCAAGCAAAAACCCTGGAGCTTGCTGCCTGCGGTGCCTGTGGATGGGTTTGTGCAGCACCAAAACCAGTTGCTCACGGCTCATCGTGGCACACACAGCTCCCTCTGGACATGGTTTGCTCCCTCCTGATGTAAGGAGCAAACAAGAGTCAGTGGTTTCTGTGGTGTGTTCATGTTCTGTAAGAGCCCATAATGATGGCAATGGAGGTGAAGCACCTGCTGGTGACCAAATGGCATTCCCTGTGCAGCCAGGCTGGCGTCAAAACATGGTGTGAGAGAGAGGAGCTCTCACCCCAAACCGGCACTTGGGCTTGGGAGCAGACTCATGCACAGTGCCATCACTGTGACCTGAGCCACTTCCCTGCCAGCCCGTCCCACAGCAAGCGGCATGGACAGGGATGGAAAGAGCTGGTTGTGCTGGGGCGGGAACAAGACTCCTAGGGATGAGCTCAGCTAGACATCACAGGGAGAGCTCCTGTGAGAAGGTCCCCAGCAGGACCAGGGCTGGGGAACTGAGCCATGCTGGTAGCACTGGTGTTTAGTGCGTGTTCTGAGGGTGCTGCATAGCAGGGAGTGAAGGGGGCTGTGGGTGCCCCCATTTGCAAGGTGCACAGTCTGGTGGTTAGCGCAGGGATGCCCGTTGGGCGGCGAGTGAGGTTTGTGTGCTGGGCTCTGGCATGGTCCCCGCTCATCTCCCAGGGAAGGGGATGAGGAAGGCAGGAGCAGTCATTTTCCGGAGGTTTGCAAGTTTGGAAAATAAATAGCCCTGTGCCGTAGGTTAAGCTTGGCATCCTGGTGGATTAATCACGCTGGCTGCAGCCAGCACTGAGAGCCCCGGTGACGAGAGCTGTGGTTTATAGATGATGATTCATCGACTCGACTTAGAGCGACCACGTTATTCCAGCAGATTGCAAAATCATAAGAGGAATGTTGTGGTTAGTTTACGGCTTAACTATGCAAATCGTCAGGAAGCCTTCAGAGCCGGAGAATGTAAGGCACAGCGCGCCCGGATGGCTGGGCGGTGAGCAGGGGCCGGGAGCCGGCGATGGGGCTGTCGGGGACCGGCCGCTCCCGGGAGCCAGGGAGCGCGGAGGTGAGCGACCTGGGATGGGGACGAGGGTCCGGAGCTCGTGGTGAGCGTGTGAGCGGGGTGCTGTGGAGGCAGGGGACACACTGCTGGCTCGGAAGGGGGCTCTGGCTGGGTTCACTGTCTCCGTGCCAAAGCACCGGGTGTCCCCGGCGGGGCTGGGGAGGGTGAAGGTTGGGGAGGTGCTTCCCCCACCTCCTCCTGTCCTCCCATCCTGCTTCCAGAAGCAGGCAGTGCTTCGGCAGAGGAAGTAAACAGAGTGGGAGGAGCTGCGCCTCTTCGTCGCGGGGCTTTTCTCTCCGGCAGACCCATTGCTGGGCATGCAGTGAGGTGGTGTTTCCTTGTCCGGGGCTCACCTGGAAGCTGGTGTCCCCTGAAAGGCTGCTCGGAGCTGGAGCCTTAGGGTGGCTGCAATCCCTGTGCCGTGCCCAATGGAGCTGGGCAGGGCGAGTGCTGCTCCGGAGGGCAGCCGGGTGCTGGAGCAAGGGGGTAGCCGGCACACGCGATATTCCCGGGATGCTGGCAGCGCTCTGCTCCGATCCAGCTGCTCCAGGGCTGGTGGGAAATCGGGATAGAGGAGAGCAGGTGTTTGTAATTATGGATCAGCTCATGCCGGAGCACAGGGAAGGAGGCTGCCCGTCCCCGTGGACTCGGAGCAGGATCGGCCTCTCATCCCGTGTGCAGTTTTGTCCTGGGGCCTTTCTAAATAAACAGGATGTGTCGGCAGCAAAAACAAGCAGCAGCGATGTGAGGAGGAGGAAGGGTGGTCCAGCAGTTAGACCTCTGACCTGGGAGGGAGGGACAGCCCTGCCCTCTGCCACAGGCATCTTCCCTGGCCTCAGGCACATCCCTTCGCCTTCTTGTGCAAGGTGGGGAGCACGTACCTGCTGGTGACAGGGCGCCTCGTCCCCGGGGGGGCAGGGATGTAGGTGGGGAGAGGTTGAAGCTTGCTGGGAGCTGAGCAGTTGTAGTGCTGGGCTTTGGCGTGTCCGCTAAGAGCTGACCCACCTGCTGGTCCACCTCTAACCGGGGCAGCGTGAATCAGAGGGAAACATCAGCTCGTAATTGGGGAAGCATTTCCTGGCCTGTCACGCTTTGGGATGGCGTCCCGTCCCTTGAATCATCCAGAGCTGGTCCGTGTCCAGCACTAAGAATAACCTCCCCGTGTGCCGGGAGCGGGGGACCGGCGGCCCATGGTAACCTGGCTGTGGCTTCCTGGCGCTGTGCTGTGCCGTGGTCCGGCACCGATGCCGACCGGGCTGCGGTTTGGGGTAGAGCACGTAGCAGGGGTAGGCTGAAGCACTGTGGTTGGTCCCTGGGGGGTGTCCCACCTCCTTACCCCACGTGCTGTTTGTAGCTGGGCTCCCGCATGGTTTCATTCAGGACCCTGGGGTGTCTGCTTCCCCAGGGCTCTGGGTGCTTCAAGCCGCCCTGCAGCCTCCGGCCCAGCACGTACCCCTGGGGGGGCTGTGAGGTGTCATTCATGAGCATGACCGCCCCCAGAGGTGCTTTCTGGGGTGTTCAGGGGGTGCCCCCTTGTAACCAAGCCCTAGCACAGGAGATAAGCTGTCGCTGCATGCTTGCCAGGGTTCAAAGCAGCATTTGGCTCAAAGCCACCTTCACATGCAGACATGAACACAGCCACGGGTGGAGCTGGGGACAGTTTTCCCAGCCATGGCCTCATGGTGATGGTGTTGCCCAATTTATGCATTTAGGCCTGGTAGGTAAGAGCCATCCCGTCCTGTCCCCTCCCGTCCTGTCCCATCCTGTCCCACTGTGCGCAGGGTGCTGTGCCTGCCTGGCTCTTGCTGCTGGCGTTGGGCACCCATCGGGTCGGAGCAGGGCAATCACTAGAGGGCATCCTTGGATCGAGATGCTCCTCTGCAGTGGAAAAGCCCTCATTTGATGTCCTACCAGGCTGGGCTTGACACTTCCCAGAGGAGAGGGATACGCTGAAGCCAGGCCATGGGGTTTGCCAGTCCTTGTCATGCTGGGGGCCTGCAGATGCCTCTCCAGGGAGGCACCCACATTGCAGTGTGAGCCACCATGGCCATTCGCAGCTCTTCCCTGCCTTTCCACCCCTGCTCTTGCAGGTTGGCACAGGGAGATCCACGTTCCCAGCCTGTGCCTCTGGGGAGGAGCTGTGATGGCTGCTTGGGGTGACAGCCCCCTGGTTCAGACAAGCGTGGAGACAAGATGAGCTGATGTTGAAGCTTCCCTTGGGAGGCCCCGCCAGCCTGATGCAGGGGCAGGGGCTCACACAGTCGCAGCTGGAGAAGGGCTGGGTTTCCACCCCAGGGATGTGGGATCTTCAGGATGCAGGGATCCCCATCCCTCAGAAGAAAACATTCACGATGTGGTGACAGAAATACTGCAAAGCTCCCCTGGGCTCCCCTCCTCTGCCAGAGCTCTTGGTGAAGGGGTGGGTGGTGACAGCAGAGCCTGCCCTGCTGCCCCCCACCCCCAGAGGTGACAACCAGGTGTTTGTTGGGGCTGAACCCATGCTCAGGGTTCACCCTGGTGTGACTCGGGGAGCCACCAGGTTGAGAGCAGCGCTGGGGAGACGTGCGTGACGATGGCCCTTGCTCCTGTGCAGCCAGGCAGGATCCCGATCCGCCTCCTCCTCCCTGGGCTGGGGACTGGTGAGGGCAGTGCCTGGCACGCCGGGTGCGATGCTGTTGTTGGCCAGTTGCTGCCGGAGACAGCTCATTCCCCAGGCCGGAGAGATTTATGGACTGGAAAATCTGAAGTGTGACCGAGTGTGTGCCGTTCCCGGGTTCCCCCTCCCCTGGATCTTCCCAGCCTCGCATCCCACGGAGCCGTTCCTTGGGGGTGCAGCGGGGGTGTGAGCTGATGTGGGTGCGTTCAGCACGTGTGTTGGCATGGGGGTGCTGCAGGGGCTGGCCATGCCTGCCACACGTGTGCTGCTGAGCCACGTCCTGGTGGCACGGCTGCCTCCCCCCGTACCAGGAGGAACTGAAAGTCCGCAGGGATTCAGTGATGGCAGCGCTGTGTTCGAAGGACTTGTGTTGAACCAGGGCCTGGAAGAATCAGCAGCTTGCTCGCTCAACTGCTCCAAAGCCTGTTGTGACAGCTCCGTGCTTCTCATTTTAGCAGCAGCCCCTGGGGGCAGAGGATTTAGCTTGCACCCAGTGCCGCTGCTGCAGGATGCCCGTGTTGGAGGCAGCCTCCCCTATCAGAGGCAGGCCTATCTTGCTGCATTGAGGGAGGCAGGGACACCTCATCCACACTTGCCGAATGGCTGTGTGCCAGCCAGACCAGGCCACTTGGGACCATACTTTCTGCTGATAAATCCACTTCAAGGCAATTTCCCCCCATTACATCACCGAACCCTTTCCCAAGGGATGGTGGAAGCCCTGCAGCTCGGTCAGGGGCTGGGCGAGCCCAGGGTGGGTTTCCTGGAGCAAGCAGCCATGAGCAGGATGGTTTCATAAATCATTTCCGCCTCTAATTTCTACTTCTCTGTGAAATGCCTCTCGGTTGCCAGTCGCCAGAGGGAAGGGACCTCAGGCGAGCTCGGCCTCCCCAGCCTCCTCCTTCCTGCAGCTGGTGAAACAAAATCCAGCGCGATGATCACCACTGCGTCCCTCCCTCGGG